>CAEMYA010001996.1:1860137-1891299 GCA_903131615.1 Diplodus sargus
GAGAGAGAGAGAGAGAGAGAGAGAGAGAGAAAGAGAGAGAGAGGACCCGGACAGGTGATTGGACCCTGGTGTCGCGCGCCACAGACGCTGACGGTCACGTTATTCCTCGGCTTTACGTGCACGAGAGATTAGCGTCCAGCCGTTGAGCGGCAGGGTGAGAGCGAGGACACTGGACAGCCGAGATAACAAGCTCATCGCCGGCAGCTGGTCCCCCTGAGTCGTCGGAGATACCCAGGAAGATGTCTGCGCTGAGCCCGGACCGAGAACCCAGGAGTTAACGGCTGCGAGAAGCTCCACCGGTGGATGTTCAGCTTCAAAGTTTCCCTTCGGACGGTCGTTTCTGAGCGGTGGGGATTAAACCACCGAGAGGGACAGGTGTCCTCTCACGTCAGCGGCGCTTCTCCCCTCTCCATCCCCCCCAACCCCTCCTGCTAGACTGTAGCAGGACCGGGGGGCTCGGAGCTTTAATTTCTAACTCTTAAATTTGCTTTTTTTTGGTTGGGACAAAGCTGGACTTTCTGAGCCATGTTGTGGACAAAGTGGCTCGTCCTGCTGCTCTGCTGGGGGGCCACCGGCGGCGAGCAGCAGGCGGATGAGAGGGAGGGTTTCCCGGTGGAGTCCCGGGCGGACCCCCGCAGACAGCGGTCTCCTCCACCTGTGGAGCCGTTGGACTTTGGGTTTGTACCGTCGTCGGTTTATGATACCCACGCTTACTACGAGCCGGGGGCCGTGGGGATCCTCTTCCACATGGTCCATGCTTTTCTCTACGCTGTTCAACCGAACCACTTTCCCAAAGGTGAGATTATCGTCACCCCCCTGCTCCCCCATCCCCGTCCTTATGTCCTCATCTCATCTGCTTCTTCTTCCTCTCGCACAGGAAAATCGTCATGATTCACAATTTCTTCAAGACAGAAGTCACTTTTGATAAAAACACATAGCTCAAGTTTGTATTAAGTTGGCCAGCTAAGCTAACCGTTAGGCTAACGTAAACTGTGTGTTTGCGTTCGGCTGTAACAAGTGTTACGCCAAATTTTGTGACCCTTCAGATTCAGTGACCTTAATTAGGAATTTGAGCTTTATTGTCATTGAACATGTTTTCTAATCCCCACATACTGTTTTTTGAATGGCTGTGCACCAAAATGTATGACTGCAAATAATTATAAGAGGGTAATAACTGGGATGATTACATTACATTACCTAGAAAACCTGTACCTTAAGTACAGAAAATAAATGTACATTACCTCACTAAGAAGTGACAAAATGACAACTGATGGTGAAAAGCATTAATGAAGGTGTGTGTTAAAAATGGAGGCAATCTTAAATCTTAATAACTCTGGTGTTAACATAAACTTCACACAGCTTCACATGAAGCTATTGCTTTGTTTTAAGGCATCACAATAATTCATCAAGGTTGAAATCCATCTTGCCTCACAAACTCTGACTGGCCCGTTTTACGTCATAAACTAAACAACAAAGTCCAAAGAAAAACGTTGGGAATCTCCCAGAGACCGCTGCAGCAGGAATTCTTTGCACACTGCAGCAGTATCAAGTCTAAATCTGTACCACGTCATGACTGACTTCACACATGACTTCCAAAAAACACTCCCCAAGTGGTTGTCCTTAATTGAAGTGCTGCCAGGTCAAAAGAGCATGTGCACAGGGAGACTACATGCATTGATGGCATGTGCTCATTGAGCTCATAAACCGATGCTATGAGCAGATTAGTGGGATCAATAACTATCATAGCTCATAAGTGATCCTCTCAGGGCCTGTGCTTTAACATTATTCAGGTGATTATGAGGTGATCGGGTTTGAGAGGTTGTCAATACATATGTAGTGGATGTTGTTTTGCTTGGCTCCCCCTTGCAGTGGAGTGTAGTAACCCAGTCATGGATATAGAGCTACAACCAGCTAAAGTGGTTTGTTTTTGTGCTACATGTCCAACTATAAGTGGTCACGTTGGAGGATGACACAGTGCAATAGGATTGAAGGTTTTAAGTTGCTGCCATTTTGGTGCCCAGGGTTAGGTCCGCTGGCTGGTTAATCAATTAGCAGATCAGCGATTAGGGGAGGCTTTCTCTGTCACCTGCATCACCGCGCATAATACCTTAATCCACTGCACCATATGCTGCTACTGCCAGGGACTTTACAGTATGATTCACTGTCACACACGCACAGGTAGAGACCACCTGGATGACAGGTCACACACTCCCACATCATAGCATAGGCAAAACGATTCATGATGCGTACGTGATCAAACACACACCTTGACATTAGTTATGACACAGTTTAGAAGTGTTTACTCAGGTAAATGTGATTTGGCAGGTTCACCTCAATGATGCTGCCTACCTTGCCAGGTCCTCCTCAGAGCCACAAACAGGGGTTGATAATTTTACACACAAGCGAGTTAAGTAAGCGGCAGCAGAGTCGAGGAAAGCCCTCAGTCCTGTTTAGAAATCAGTAAACAAAGCAAAACAAGCACCTTTTTATAAAGCATTTGTCTGTAAATCAAAAACCTGAACAGAAGATTGCCTAAGAGGATGTTGCATCAGAGCCAAAATAGCACATCTTTAAATTTGTTTATTTAATCAGCAATCTGACAGTAAAATCTCAAAGGCCAATGATCGGAAAATGCTGAATATCGGCCCCAGTTAAGTGTCAGGGCCCATAATTGATCTACCTCTGCTGTGAACTATTTCGACTGATTATCGGATCTGATGTTCAGCATTTTTCCGATTATCAGAATCAGTGGTATTTTATCCAATTTCAGATGAAGCAAATTAATTTAAATATGAGTCACTTTGACTCTGAATCATCATGCAGTCTGAAAACTGACTAGTAACTAAATTTATAAAAGAAATATAATGGACTAAAAAGTGCAATATTTGCCTCCAAACTGTAGCCGAAAAGCAAAATAGCAGAAAGTGTCAAAGTAAACTACAAGCACCTCAAGTACTTGAGTTAATGTACTTAGTTACATTCCATCACTGGTACTTTTATGTGTATAGGTAGACAAATATTTACTCTCTTTTCCATGATAACAAAAGCAGAGCCTGTTAAGTAATGTATAAGTTCAAACTGCCTACACAGACAGGCAGGCTCAGTGAGTTGTCTGTAGTACCTGTTGTTCTGTCATGGTTAACTTGCCAAGTGTAGGCTTTTAGAAAAATGTAAAGCCATTGTATTGGTTTTATTGAAATCTTTGCATCCTGGCTGAATAGTAATTTTATAATCCTTCGGGAAAATAAAACCTTAAAATCAGCCGAGGTCCTTTAGAAAATGAGGAGAAAAACACTACAAAGAACAGTATTTTGTAACATTAACCATCGCAGAAAACATGGTTTAGAAATATTGTAGACGAGAACTGAAAGCATTAAACATTAAACAGTGTTCTGTCTATTGAAAATAGATCTTCACCCATAGAAACACCATTTATATGACTACAAATCCACACATGCAATCCCAAGCTGCTTCCCCTGTTGGATGAAAAATTAAACACTTGTACATCCTCAAAGTAAGATAAAAGAAGCTTCCTCAATAATTCATATTATAGTAGCTGTTTCTTTTAATATTTGTATGTATAAACAGATTATTTGTATTGGAATATTTTTAATTGTCATTGCCCGTAACCGCTTTATCCCTTTTATGGGGTCGTGGGGTTGTTTCTGGAGCCAGTCCCAGCTGACTGTGGGTGAGGGCAGGGTTCTCCCTGGACAAGTCACCAGCTCACTGATGGCAGAGGCCGCCATGCAGCGTGCCAGCCGCACATCAGGAGCAAGTTGCGGTTCAGTATCTTGCTCAACGACACTTCGACATGCAGCTCAGCTCATCTCGGAACTGGGATTTGAACCAGCAACCTTCCGATCACTAGTCGACCTGCTCTACCCGCTGAGCTACATTTAAGATTTCTTTCTTTCTGTTGAAGTGTTGCAACTTGAGGTCACCCGACAGAAGGAAACAGGGAAAAAAGTTAAAGTGTACAATGGTGTTGTCACATCAGCTTTGATATAATTCCTTTAACAGCATCAATATTCAATACCATTTTTTTTATATGGAGGGAAAAAATGACACTGAGGTTATGACTTTTTAAATTTGTTATTAAAAACATATATAACCAAGGTTGGCCATTGCAGATACTACTTTTCTTTTAATGGCCAGCAGCAGAAAACTGCAGAAAGACTATTTAAGATTGAATATAACACTTTTATAGAAACTAGTGTAAATAGCTCAATACATGTTCAGAATTTGTTTGTATTGATATCTTGATACTTTTCACCAGACTACTGTACAAAGGTTTTGCAAATGAACCACTGAGTAAGCATGAAGATAAATACTAATGAATGAGATAATTAGACAATTAATTCCATTAAGGTTTTACTGATGAGGGTTGTCCCTCTCCAAAGCTTGTGTGCTTCATGAACTCATTTGATTTCAGTAGAAAATGCTAGAAAAACTGTCCATGGTTGAGATTAGGGCTTTAGTTAGGTCATGGGCAGCTTTTGCAGAGGGGCCTTGTTTGAGTCAGGCTAAGGTTGAGTTGAAAATCTCAAATGAATGTTAGGGAGGCGAAGGATTGGTTGAGTCGTCTTGTCAGATTATGTGTCTAAATTTCATCACACAAATATTAAACAACTAAAACTATGACACAAACTATTCACACATCTCTGTCATGTTATTAATGTAATACATTTTTCAGATTGCCAGTAGACCGGCTTAAATTTGAGTGTCAACAGAAAACAATAGAAGTACTAATGAGTGCCAAAGTCATCACTGGTTTTTGACGGAGTGGCCGTTTTCCTCCTCTGGGCTCATTCATCCCTCTTTACAAATCTGTGTGTAGGTTGCCTTCACAGTGAAGAAACATTTTGGACTCTCGCCGTGAGCAGGCAGTGTCTTATCCCTGTGATACACCCAGGGTAGATTAGAGGATTAGCATCCACAGGGCTAATGCTAACACTGTGCGGCTACCACTGCTACAGATGGCACTGCCGCACACACACTCACACGAGCACACACAGGCATGCACACATACACACACGTAATGAAAGTGGGTCATAGTCCTGGTATTTGTCTGTTTGACTTAATTACTTGTTTGTCAGGAAGCAAGTGTCTTAAATGTGATCACACTCACGAGAAACCCAGGTTAGTTGTCTGATAAGGATGTTTAAGACACAAAAAGTCTAGCCCTGTGCTTCTGTATAAGATTTTGTACATCTTACATTTCACCTACCATTCATCTTTCATGCACTTTGATGTGTGTTAATACAATATTTTACCCTTTCCAAGCAGGGACAGTATAAACCTTGGGTGGATCTTTAAGAGCTAAAACAAGACACACATTGATACATTACGCTATGATATTTTTATTTGCAAACACATAAGATTGCATAACATCCAGATAAAAAAAATGTAAGAAATGTGTACAGAGAAGTCAAGAAGCTACCAGCCGTATTCAAAGGACCTCCCCTCCCTTAGAGAAAAAAGGAACTATCATAATAATGAATATAACCTGATTTGGGAATATGCAACCAGAAACTAAATGACAACACAAAGCACACATGATAAGAAGAAATACTTACCAATCATACACAATGATGCAATAAAAACATAGAAATAAAATAAAAAATGTATCAGCCAGTTTACAGAACATTGATGAACAATAATTGTAAAGCTCAGTTAAATGTTTGAACAATTTATTGTTGATGAAATTACAAAATGCATTTGCTGCATCTGAGGCTTTTCACAGTTTTCTGATATTATTATATCAAATATGATAGACCCAAACCCTAACCCCTCAATTAATCAAGGAACTAATTAATTGATAGTACAAAATAACTGTTAACTGTTGCATTGTCTTGTTTCTCTTTATATCTATGTTTTCTTGTGGTTAGTGTCTAAAGAAGTGTCCGGTGCAATTGGGGTAAAAAAGAAAGACCACATAATCCTCTTAGTTGTTTTTGCCTCAGCTCACAGTGTCACTTTCTTAAGCTCCTGGTGCCAAGAAAATACATACTAAACTTACAGTCTTGTGTAATACTGATAAATACATTCTGTTCGTATTATTTAAAGTAACAGAACGTAAGTGCTACATAACTGTGCTCTGGCAAACCTGACATGACTTGTGTTGTAACACCTTTTGAACTGTAGCCCACAACGTCAATTCCTAAATGTCGTGGCTTGTAGTAACCCTGAAGTAAAGCAGGAACTTCATTGTTTTTTTCAAATTTTAGAGCCACAGAGCCATTTCAGTCAAGACCATGTCTTTCAGTATGCTGTCTCATGGTTGCTTAGGCAGTTGTACCATAGCTGGGCATCAGGACTCCTCTCCAGGAGTCACAAGATACATCTGAGTAGCTACAAAAATGGTCAAGTGCAAAGGAAATAGACAAGGTTTTCATGTTTGTAGTTGGTTTTCCTGGATAATTCTATCTATTCACGTCTCAGAAATTCCTTAAATAACAAAAGCTAATGCAACGTTTCATTTTAATGGTTGATGAGTCAAAGAAAACATGAAAATATAACTAATATTGTAGTTTGTAAGCATAACTGCCTAATAATATCTTTAGCTCTACCATCATCACACTATTCCCCTGAGTGTCCTCAGTTTACTTTTGTTTATTTTTACTCAATGTAATCTGTATTTTGTTCCCCAGTAGGGTAGCTGGGATTTAGTTTGCTTCCTGCAAAGGGAGTTCAAAGTGTGAGGTCAGTTCAACTGTCCAGGGAGCTAGAGAGACTCTAAACACTGGCAGAGACTGATGAACATGGTTTGTGAACCCTTGTCATCACGTCCGCTGATTTTTTGCTATCTTTTTAGCTAAGATAATCACAAGATAAACATTGTGGATGTATAAAAATAAAGCTATAAAGGTAAAGAATTGGCTAATCCTAGATTAACCGTGTCAGGGAGTCGATGCAAGTGTTTGTTAGCCTCGAGTGTTTTGTGGACGTGTCGCTGAGAGCGTTGTTTTACTTTAAATGAGGTGTATAATATCAGATGTAGAGGTGGTTGGTGGGTTGTGTAAGGCTTCGTCCACACCACCCAGTAATCTCTCGAGCAGGTTAGCCCAGAGGATTGTGGTTGCCTATATTTACACATTGTTGCAGTAAGAGGGTTGTAGTTTCTGCCACGTATATTTATATCACAACAACTAATTAACAGTACTGTCTTACGTTTGTTGACATTGTTCAGTCAGTTACAGTGGCTTACATGTACCTGTGTGTGTTGACTTCACCTGGTTTAACTCAAGTACAATATTAATAGATCCAACTGTGATTCTTTAAAGACGCGCGCAAAAATGTTCACTAACTCCATTGGTAATAAAAAAGGTTGGTTTATCAAAGGTAGTTCTTCACACAAGACACCAAAAACTCAGAAAATGACATATTTTCCGTGCAGAAAATGTACTTATGTGTTGGTAAAAAAAATCAGTTCCGCACTCTGATTTCACAGTGGACACGTTTAGTTCAAGCGAGGCAGTGGTAACTTCATTTTTTCGGATCTTATACTGATGGTAGTTTATCCCCCCTATTCCTTTCCTTTGCAGTACCTACCTCTTATACTGGGTCACTGAACTAAGCTGTCTAAGCTTAACTGCCCTCCGTGGCTAATGCTAACTAAGTAGCTGAGCAACAGCAGGTGGCATTGACACAACTCAAATGTTCTCGAATGCTGCATCTGCAGAGTTAACAGATAGGTCGACGTCCTTATCCTACATGACATTCTGAGGTTTCCCGCATGTGAACCGGTTTGATAAAAACTAGCTAGCAGACATCTGAGAAGAGTAAGGCAGCCGCTATCGCTGCCTGTCAGCAGAGGGGAATGATGGTGTTGAGAGGATTATCCATATGGTCGCAAAAGATATCCAGAAGCTCAGATCCTTATACTGACCAGAGAGGCTTATTACGTTGTTACTTTCACAAATTGCTAAAACTTTACCGTGCAAACTGAAACGCTCACATGATTTAGAGGCAGTTGATTTACAGCCAATCATTCAACAAAATGAATCTTAATAAACACTCAAAAGACTTTTTTGTGTACTAAACAAGATGTTGCAGTATTTATGTGTCTGTGTTTGCCTATGTTTATTTTAGTAAGTTTTTTTAATAAGAAAAACATGATTAAAATCTGTATAGTATCTGTGAAATATTTGTAATACTGTTACACACCATTTAACAGTTATTCCAGGGGAACGAGGTGCACCTCACCTTCCCTCCACCATTTGGAATTCATGATGCCATATCTCAAAATGACAAAGAGATTAAGACATGATGCTCCAACTTAAATGGTAAAAATTACTTCCAAATATCTATCCACTATATCTCTATTCATGAAAGGGTTCAGTTTTATCCCCATACACGATATTTTTTAAATCTCATCAAAATTACTTCAAAGATGCAACGACTTGGTGACATCCACATACCTGGATATCAATATGGCAACAAAAATGTAGTTGATTTTTTCATCAGTAATGTGGTTATAATGACTAATTGGGTTAACAAGTTGAACAGTCTGTTCAGCTGAGAAGATGTCTTCACTTTACTGTAATGCTGCCTTTAAAACCAGGGAAAGACAATACTTACTCTGTCCCACAGCATAACAATATCCAAAATCTATGACAATAGTCTTATTTCACGAATTCAATATTAAAATAATCCTCAGTTCTAATTGGCAGTAAGAGTACTTTAATTCATCTAATTTACTAGAATATCTTAAAAGTGAGAAAATAGAAAAACAAATCTGTTATAATCAGATTTCAGCTACATGTGTTTTCTCACCTCACATGAGGGTCAGCAGGTGTGCAAGCAGAAGGCAGAGCAGACACAGAGCAGTTTTATATGTGTGTGTGTTCACGTGTGTCTGCTGTGTCAGCATCCACATGCTAAACTGGCCCCCATCTGCAGCGGCACCTGTCGTGTGCAGTGGCACCTACTGTATTTGATCTGTTGCGTGCTCTCATATACTGTATCTAATAACACTGGCTAAGGTGCACAACATAGAAATACTCGGGTAAAGTACAATCAGTGTTGGGGGAACGCATTACAAAAGCAGTGTGTTACAGATATATAAATATTTTATCAGCATTAATGGAGTAATGTAACAGATACAGTATTGTATTACAACTGTTATGTCATGTAGCATGTTGTTTTTCTTAAGAACCCAACCACACTGTGCACCACCATTAATATAGGCTATGTGTGGGGGTGTACCAAGATATCGATACCACGATATATCGCGATATTTCGTCTTGAGGTACGTTGTCGATGCACTGGTGCCAAATATCGATACTTAATAATATTTAAGTTGCGGCCAGTATGTGTGTTTAAGAGGAGCCAAGTTGTTTTACTTGGCTGTCATTCATGTGAAATTGATTCAGTGCAGTCAATAAATTCTTAATTTCTTCAGTGACACAGACACTGTGATGTATCGTGGATGAAATTTCTTACAATATATCGATTATCGCAGAATCACTGTATTGTGATATTGTCCTTATCGTGGGCAAAATATCGTGATAGTATCGTAACGCGAGGTACCTGGTGATACCCAGCCATAGCTATGTGTGTGTTTAATATGGCCGAGCCTATAAGTTCTTCGTTAAGCCTCTGTCTGACTGAAATGAGCCGTATTTTGTAGGCCTTATGATGAAGCCTAATCCTCCGAGGGCACTTTAGTTTACATTCTTGGATCACGTGTGTCCATGCAGTCCTTGTTCTGTGGACTTGAATAAGAAGATATAGAAAATACATTAACTAAAAAGTAGTATAATCAGTAATATATTACTCTAGACAGTAATATTGTAATGTAAAATATTCCTTTAAAATGAAGGTAGCTAGTAATATGTACTATATTGCCCAACACTGTGTACAAGTACCTCACACTTTTACAGCACTTGGTTACATTCTGTGATCTATCGATTTACTCATTTGTATGTAATGTGTTTTATCTTCACTGTACATGTTGTCAAATAAACATACTGTATATGTAAAATGCTTGCGTGCATGTCTGTGTGTGTGTCTGTGAGTGTGAGAGAGAGAGAATCACTGTTTACCTGCTGAGTAACAGCATGTGTGAGTCACCGTCCAGGTAGGCTTAGTGTTGGCTGACCTATATAAACACACAGACAGCTGGACAGAACCTTAGTCCTCATTGGCTGCCTGAAACGCTTCCCCCCGGACACACAGCTGTCAGTTACATGAGGAAATACATTCCCAGTACTGTCCTCGGAAATTAAAAAATGAATCCACGTAATCTGTGTTGTCTGCTCATGAACGGATAAATGGATTTTTCACAACAGCGTAGTATGCTTCCTGTGAAACACTGTTGCACATGTGATAGTAATTCCACTGGACAATCACTGTGAATTAAAAGACTTGTGTGTTTTTCTGTTCTTACCTGTCTGTTTTGTGTTTTCCAGATCTGATTGTTAGAGTTATTCAGCAAAACATGGGGGGAATCAAAATAGAAGAATGGAGAAAGGTACGTTGATTTGAAGTGATAATTGTGATAAACTTAACATTCTCATTGCAGTGTTATGATACTCTACCCAATGATGGTGAAGTTATTGGTTGACAGATGATGTTTTGAATAAAGACATTTTATTTTTATTTTATTGAAACGGAAAGCAGAAGGAAAGGAATGGAAGGAAAGGCAGAAAGCAGGAAAAAGATTAATTAAATATAATATGTAAAGCTTTATTGCAGTTTTAAAGCTGGGATTGGTAAGAATGGAGAAACCAGCGAGAGCAAGCTGTATTTTGAAAGTATCCAACTGAAAAGATGTCCCACCCCCTTCATTCAGGCCTTCCTCAAAAATCAACCCCACCAAAACAGATGAAGGTGCACTGCCTGACTACACCAACACCAACTGCCATGTAGCTCTCTCAGGCCAGCTGGGAGATATGCATGAACAGCTACTTTGCCATGTTCAACAAGCTCTCTTACTATTTATGTATTTAAATTGATACATAAATAAGGAACTCCTTGAATACCACGTAAGAAACTGTCACTGTTGCAGCTGCTCGTTTAGCGCATCCCTATAACCATGACCAGCTACCTCCTGTGTCATTCTCGTGTAAGAAAACCCCTCACCGTGTCATAATCAACAACACACATGGCTATTGTTGGTACTTGCCGGCGTCAAGCTAGCATTGTAGAACATTTAGCAGCACTTTCTCTTTCATTCGAACCTGCAGCTGGTTCACTTATAGCTGTTATCAGCCACACCTTGTGGAAGACTCATGAGAAGCAAATCGAGTTCCTGGGCAGAGTTCAGAGGACGACATCATGATTTTAATTGGCAATATATATTTCACAAGGGCTCAGAAGGATATAACTTGTTGGTAGTAATTTGACCCCTTATAGAAATGTTTTTCTTCTTTTTCTCCTACTTCTTGGCTGTCACATTGACCCCTCTTTATTTATCTCTTTTTTTCTCTCTTTTTTTGTTTTGTTTTACCTCTTGCTATGGCTTTGTGTGTGTGTGTGTGTGTCTGGGTGTTTTTCCTGCATGCTTTGGTGTGCCCTTGCTGTGGGGAATCAGCCGGAAAATGTAGTCCTGCTCCTACAGGTAAATCCATCCTAACAGTGTGCTGAAATCTTGCATAATACACACTACAGTGTCATCATTGACACTGTGAGGCGGAATGATGACTGTCTGAATCCTGTCCTCCCGCAGTGGATCTACTACGAAGCGGGATTCATCATATGTGGGACCATCGGCATCCTGTTTGTGGTGCTCACCCCCATCATTGGCATGTGTTTCTGTGTGTGCCGATGCTGTGAGAACTGCGGAGGGGAGATGCACCAGAGACAGAGGAAGAACTTCGACTGTCAGAGAGGTTTCTACACAGCCTCGCTCATCGCCACCTCCATCTTCCTCGTGTGAGTCTTCATCTTCTTTTCATTCTTCACCAACTTGTTTATCATCACGATGAGAATTGTTGTGTGAGGTTCTGTAACAGCATTTTTACCTCTGCCTCTTCACCAGAGCCATTTGCAGCTTTTTAGGCGACATATTCTCGATTAGAAGTGACTTTACTTTTACCTGGTGTTTTTTCCTCTTGTGTCTTTGCGGTGTGTTTTAGTGCAACCTAGTTGGCCGAGACACGGGCATCGTTAGGCAACCTTCATCCATTCTTTGATGTCGATTAGTTGTGCCTGGGCATTGAGTTCCCCTTTAACCAGATCTGCTCACACTCAGACCGGATGATTCGTGCAGTTTTACCTGCTGAGGAGGAGACAGGTGCTCAGTCAGAGAAATAGGATCCAGACTCTGCAGGACAGTTAGGTGTTACTGATATCACTTGGCTGACTGTGAGAGGCCTCTCTGCATGAATGAGTGCTTTCACATCACAAACACGCATGCTCACGCACGCACAAACACATACATGCATATATGCATACAGTGCAGTACATAAAGCACTTTGTGGCCATTTGGAGATGTGGAGATATTATGTGATCAGGGTTTTTTGTTATTATGATTCTTATATAAGCCCTCACACAGAAGATTCTTTCTTTTTTTCCTTCTATTGAAAGTCAGTCAAATCTTTGTTTCAGGCTGAGCAGAGTAAAATAGATCAGTTATCAGGCAGGTAAATGAAAAGTCATTCTCGCCGTTGAATCTTTATTAATCACACAGGAGGTGGATCGTAGAGAAAGACAGATGCCTTATGAAAGAACTTTAAGGTAGCAAGGAAGTAAGATGGGATTTTAGAAAATTAGCTAAAAGTTTGTCACTGTCATTGACTGCACAAGACAAGTAGAGTCTTTGTCAAGTTGACAGGTTGAGTAAAGAGATGCAAAGTTCTTGCCAGTGTTTTAAAAGATTATCCAAAATCATACTTGAGTAAAAGTAAAGATCGTGTTAAAATATTACTTTGGTAGAAGTGAAAGTCACACGTACAAATAGTAAAAGTCTTAAAGTATCTAATGTTTAATGTGCTTCATTATAAGAAGTACTTTTCTTGCAATAAATGTACTTAAGTTTAGAAAACTACATCAAAAAGTAAATTAAACATATATTTACATTAATGTATATACTGTCTACTACCACCGATCATTTGGCTTCTTGTTGGATCTGATATTCTGCACTTTCTGATTATCGGAATCAGTGTCATTTTATTCAATTGCAGGTAAAATAGTTTGTTTAAAAATAGGCTGTGTTGGCTCTGATGCAGCATGAAATCTTTTATTAAAGTTATCAAATAAATGTATTCCATCACAGATTCTTGAACATCAGAAAGTGTTATTAAAAGGCATGTAGGATCAACAACTCTGTCATCACTCAATCACAGTGAAGATTGAAACATGTGTTCACAATGACTCCTCTCTGTGATTACACTAAACTCATCCAAAAGGAAAAACAGAGAGAGATAGGCAGAGAAAGCTGTTTCATGTATTGAGACTTGGAAATCCATAAATTAAGATGGAGATTTTAAAGAAAATGCAGCTGATAAATGTGATTTTCAGTTAACATGATATCTGAACCCTTGGTGATGACAGGTGAAGCCCATCTTGATGTTACCATGCTGCCCTCTGGTGGTGAATACTGCTCACTGTGTTTCTTTACCTCACTGACCCTGAGTTATGTGTGTGTTGCAGTGTGGGAGTTCTTATTGCCTATGCTGCGAACCATAATGTCAGCCTCCAGATTAAGAGCACTCGGCGGCTCATCAACACCAACATGAGAGACATGAAGACATTTGCTAACAACACACCTGCGGTATGCACACACACACACACACACACACACACACATTCACATGTAAAATACATACACATTAAAATTCATGCTTTGCACTGCTCTAACGTTCATTTCGTGTTTTCTGTTGCAGCAAATTGATTACCTGACAGCCCAATACACCACAGCAAAGAACAAAGTCCTGTCAGAGCTCGACAGTAAGTTGAACTCAGGCTGTTTACATAATGTACTTGCCTAATGTCTCTCACTGTGTTTGCCCGTGACTCTCTGTGTATTGTTGCCATTAAACGGTCTGATCTTTCCGGACAGACATTGGACCTTTGCTGGGTGGCAGGATCCACAGTCAGCTGGAGAAAGAGGTGGTTCCCTCACTGGACACTGCGCTGCGTATGGCAGGAGGTAACATACATCATCATGCTTTTGCTTTTCATTGCAACAGTGCAAAACAGCAAACCAAATGACAAAAACAAAAACAGGCTAAAATTTGAAATATATACAGAGCAGCATGTAGAAAAATATATGTATATATATATATATATATATATATATATATATATATATATATACCATATATATATATGTGTGTATGTACATAAATCTTTTTTAAACAAAAGTTAAAATATTAAAGTGACTGCAGTTCTTTGCAGGAGTGCAGACATGCTGAGAGGTAACATAGGTACAGAGACATACTGTACTAAGGAGGGATGATAATATTTATTCCACAGGATCATATTCAAGAATAAACCTTTTGGTTACATTTTATTGTTTTTGTTATGTGTCTCAAAACCTCTAAACAGACTCCATTGTTTTAACTTTAAAAAACCCAAATAATACTATTATCATGTTGAATGTTACAACAAACTGAAATTGTGAAGCACTCCCTGTTTTGCTGAACTGAAAATCAAATTGCAGCGTATAAATAATCCTTATCTCTTTGAACTGTTTCTCCATTTATAGAGCTATGTCACTTGCTTCCTGTTAACAATCAGTTTCCTCCCTTGTAGTTTTATCATAAAGTCCTGGTATGTCTTTTAATGCCACGCCCTCACTATTTTTTTCAACTTTCCCTTTCCTTTACTTTTTCTTTTATTTGAAGCAAAAGTTGAGAGTTCCATCAAAGGTAATTACAGCTGATCTGGGTTCAGTGTTTCAGTGCTCGTGACCTGGTGTTAGTGGATCTTGGGTGTTACAAAATCCTATAGATCCTGATCCTGAATCACTGTTGTGCCCTATAAAGTCTTGTTGGACTGTGTACTCTTTGTAAGCTGTGTTGTGGTTGCTTGAATTGTGAATGTATATTCTTATGAGGCCGGCCAGGATAACAATACAAAACAACACACCAGTGTAGATCTTCAAACTCAAAAGCTAACTGCTCACTGCTCTCTGCTGTAGCCATGCGGGAGACCAAAGAAGCCCTGGAGAACGTCAGCACCTCCTTGGAGATTCTTCAGGACGGGACAGGGAAACTCCAGGCCAGTCTATCAGAGGAGCGGGCGTCTCTGTCCAACACCCTGTCAGACCCCGCCTGCACTAACGGAGCTGTTTCTCACACCTGTAACACCATCCGCTCCACACTGTCCCAGCTGGGAATCAATGCTGACTACTCCAAGGTAACAAAGAACTCATGAAGTGGGAATCGGAGCCGGAAAACGATTGAATTTTAATATCTCTTTTTTTCTCTTTCTGTCAGCTTCCAGATGTCCGTCACGCCTTGGCCAATGTCGACACAGTCCTGAAAACAGACCTCAGCAACATTGTACAAAAGGTTAGTCTCTGTCTCCAGCTCATCATCATCATCTTGTCACTTTCTTCCTCAACCATCATATTATCACAAACGCACCCTGATTAAATCTTTTTCTCTCTTACTGTCCTTCTCCAGGGTTACACATCCTTTAATGACACACCAAAACTGGTTAAAGAACAAACTAAAAACATTGTCTCAGGTACACAAGTGTGTGTTTACTGTATGTTTTTTAGTTTTAGTTAACCCTACAAATTAAGCTGTTTTCCTTTCCTCTTTACAAAGTCGACAGTAGTATTTCACTTTTTTATGTTTCTTTTTCTCTCATGTTCTACATACTTGTGGATGATGAAACTACAGCTTTACCTCGTAAGTCCTGCTTCACTCCTTTTCACATTCTGTTAGACCCCCCTTCTCTATTTTGTCCTCTTTGACTGGCCATCTAGTTGATATAGAAAAATAGCAATAATTCAAGTTGATTTCTGATTTTTCTGTTTGTCCATTTCTTTGTAGGAGTAAAAGGTATGCTGGATAAGATTGGAATGGAGATCATCGGCTTCTCCAAGATGTTCCCAGTGGAGGCCTCTCTGGCCAATTTCACTATTTTCTTGACAGATGGACAGAAAAACATTGAGTCTTTTTACCCACAGATTGACCAGATGGATTTCTACAGGTAAGTGCTGTTAAACTGTTCAGCCCACAATCTCACTGTTCTGCTTCAGCAATAAAGCTCTAAATAAGCAACCATAACAAGTAATGCCACTTGTGCCCCAAGTGGCCAAAAAAGTCAGTTATTACAGTAAAAAGTTTAAATTATGAAAAGGTTACGGTTCAGGTAAGACTCCAGTAAATGAATGTGAATTAATACAACATTCTCACAAATGACAACATTGAGTGTGTTTGTTTGTGCTGCAGGTGGATTGGCTGTGTGGCAGTTCTCTGCATGGTCGTCCTGGTCCTGGCCTTCAACGTCCTTGGACTGCTGTGTGGCACCTGCGGCTACGACAAGCAAGCTACACCAACAACGCGAGGATGCCTTTCAAACACCGGCGGCAACTTGTTAATGGCGTAGGTTCCCATGTCAACAGCCATAACACGTAAATAGGGAGTGATTTCGAGGTAAAAGGTAAAAGTGAAGGCTAGAAACTTTGACTGCATAATAACAGATGTTATTTCTGTCTCTTCCTCTTTCAGTGGGGTGGGCTTCTCTTTCATCTTTGCCTGGATCATAATGGGCATCGTGACCACCTTGTTTGTTGTTGGCGGCAACGTGGAGAAGCTGGTGTGTGAACCGCTGGCTAACAGACAGCTGTACAAGGTAAAGAATGCAAGCTCTCTTCCTTCCCTGAATCTTCTTGTAGTCTTTACTCTCCTTTTTGCATCTCTGTGTGTTTCTGTTGCCAAGAGTTTTATCTGAGCAGGATATTGGTACAAAACCAACGACACTGTCGCTCTGTGCTGATGAATATGCATCTGTGTGTGTGCAGATCATAGACACACCATACCTAGTTCATCCCGCCAAGAAGAACTTCCTTCCAGGGATGCTGTTTCAGAATCCAAACATTGACTTGACTTTGGGAAGCATGTACAGGTAATGTGCAGATTTGCAGATAATTTCCCTAAATTGTTTACAATCCCTTTTTTAATGTTGGAGTGAATGGAATGAAGACCAGTACATTTTATAGATTAAACCATACCGTATCTGTGTCACAGGGACTGTTATGACAACAACGGTCTGTACCACGCTCTGCAACTAGAGACCATGTTCAACATCAACTCATTCCTCAACAGAACTGTGGTAAGTGTCAGTTTCCTGTGTAGGAATGTATATAAAAATATATATATATATATGTGTGTTAGTGTCCCAAGATGAGTGACTGCCGGTAATTGTGAGTTTTCCAATGTGTGTTTCACAACAGTACAACAGGGATCTGGCCAAAGTGTTTGACAGCGTGCAGGTCGACCTGCAGGACGTCACGCTGCTGGAGCAGGCCGGCAGAGACAACCTCATCAACTTCGCCAATTCTGGAGTCGGACAGATTGACTATGACGCCTACTTGACCGAGGTAATGCGTGTATGTGTTTAGAGTGCAGATAATACACTGTGAGGATTTCCCTCACATATGGGGACAAAAAGAAGCTCCCCAGAGTAACTTATGTGCTTATTTTAGTCAAAGTTAAGTTTGGCCTCGAGGAATTGATCTGAGTTATTATAATGTCCCTGCAGGTGACAAGTAGAGACAGTGTTGTTCTCTTTGAATTGGATTGTTGCTCCTTTATTTTAAAGTTATCATAACAAACTTAGATATCAAAGCCCGACTGTTATATCAACTGGCCAGTAATATCAGATGAGATTTGCCTTTCGGAATTGGCATGTGTGATGTCTGTTATGTGCAGGTCTGAAATGTCTTTTTAGAGATTCCAATGAAGAATATATTGTTTCAGTTCAATGATGTCATTTTGGACAATACAGTTCATTGTTAAACTGAAAAAATACCTCGCTGTGTTTGATAATCACATGACAGATTGACGGATCGTTGGCTGTATATTGGCTGAAGCATAATTTTCTACTCCCTAACATCAGCATTGGCCCAAAAATGATCAGTCGGGCTATACATAAGTTTATCTGTTGTAAAATACTTTTTTTTAATTGTTAAAATGCACTTATATATATATATATATAATTTATTTTGTGTATGAAAAGTTAAACGACTACACTACATCCAGGTTGAAACTTCAGTAAAACATTAACTATATTATTCCTGCTACATGCTTCATTTTGTTCTGTTGTTTCAGGTAAATAAGGGCGTCACCGTCATGGATCTCCTCTCCTTCTCTACTGACCTGGATGCTCAGGCCGACCAACTGGTGAGTGCCATCTTTATATTACCAACAAATTACAGCAACAACAGAGTCGCTTTTATCATTCAAACACCACAATCATAAATAAATGTGATGACAGCGAAGTTTAACACTCAATGTTATATGATTACTTTGGATTAACTGAGGATTTAGAGGAAAACCACACTGCAGAAAGCTGTCCAGGTTACACTCAAGTCCCTCAAGTACATTGAGTTGACTGAGAACTTGAGGTTTATACGTCAGCTGCAGGAATCCATTCAAGTTTAAAATTTATAATTTTCCTTCAGATTGTTCATATGACTGGTAATAAATCTGACTCAAGAGATTTCTGTGTTATTCTTGTTGGTTTGCATCTCTGTGCTCATTTAAAATGATACTGGATTACAGGTTTAGGGCTGTAGGAATGTGATATACAGTCAGACAGACAGCCCCTCTGGAAAATTATTTCGCTTTAACCTCGGTGATCCAGCCTGTCGGTCTGAACAAGCCGCCCATTCACCTTGTACACACGCACACATTTATGGCACATGCATGGTACATAGAGCAGGAAGTGTGTAATTTAAAGGCACATGGGACATGGCACAGAAGGTTTAGTGTGTGACTAGGAAGGAAGAATAATAAATCATTGAGTCAATAATCATTAACTCATTATCCTAGAGATTTTAAATCGTCTAATGTAAGTTATTGTAGCAGCTTAATGACCTGTAACTGGAATAAACTGCTGTTTTCTTTGGTACTTTGTTTGTTTACAGCCACGTGGTGCTCTGGAGAACGCACTGAAAGGACACGCCAGCAGTATCAGACAGATTCACAGAGAACATGTGGTTCCAATGGAGCAAGCAATGGTAATTACATCCTAGACACCCAAGATAATACACACAAATCCTCTCCTGTTTTTTCTGTCAAACAAGTAAATTAACACAGTTTTTAACTTAAAGATACTCAACTAACTAATAACAGGAACAATTTTATAGAGAATCTTGAAGCAAAGAACATTTTCTAATGTGGATTTCTTCAGATTTGCTCATAACATTTTAAGGCTTATCATAACAGCTGACATTTATAATTGCATACAACACAGTACGCCTTAAAGCAATGGACATAATACTGTATCTAATTTCTAGCAAACTACATCTAAAGGTGAAATATAAGACAATCACTGCTACTCGATATCACACTGGAGCACCAGCATCTTGGAGCGAATCAGTTATGTGCTCTGTTTGTTCAATAGAGTTGTTGTTGCTGTGGCATTTAAACACAAACTGCTTATGAAAAGCAGATCTAACCATAAAGTTGGTGCTGATCAAATAAGAAATCAAGATTCTGTTACTGTGTTTACTTACATGATTTAATGTGACTGTCAGAATAATACTATAATGATGTGAGAAGGTTTATGACCAGGCTGCTCTGCTGAACAGGGACATGTGTGGTTGTTGTTATATTTGCTGCTACCGTCTATTAATGTTCAAATTCTGATATATTAATCTTTTAAATGTAGAACAAATTCAAAACTCGAAAGAAGTTTGAGAACAAACAACAGTGAAGCGTCTACGTTCAGCCAATATTATGGGCTGAAGACATAACGTTGGTAAACATGTGTCTTTGTTAGCTGCAACCTTCAACTTTCCCTCTGTTTTCTTTTTTCTTTGTCAAATGTTGACAGAAATATGTCAGAGCGCGGGTAAGCCTCTGCTGATATACAGCAACGTGACAGTGTGTTTGTGTTTGTCATAGCAGTGTTGTTCATGTTATGACAGTGTTGACGTGATGGGATAGTTGTTGATGAGTAACTCAAGATGCAATTATGCTTTGTTTGGTAACGCTTTGTCTTCTCACACAGAGTTCACTGAGTCAGAGTATCAAGCTGCTGCAGAGGACGTCCAACGACCTGCCGGTGAGGAAACAAACGGACAGAAACATCGTAGTTCAACAGCACTGATATACTGTAACACTATGATGTTATAGCAGTTCATACATACTTTGTTTTACTTATAAATACTTTGAAAATCAACATTAGTCCACAAGAAAAATCAACAAGACTTGAAACATTGTAGGATGTATTGGAAGGTCATGATTTATTCCGTGTCTTTTCCACACCTTCCATCTTTCTACCTGAAATAACACCTTTATGAACAGCTGACCTCCACATGTGCTCTGAAAGTCTACCAAGCAGCCATCTTTGTGTGATATGAATCTCTCTCTCTTTTTTAGGTCAAGGTCACCAATATCCTGAGTGCCATCGATGCAGCGGAGTACCTCATCACTCAAAACGCCTCTCATGTGGTGAAACAGGTAAATACTACAACAAGCAGATTTATATGAGTAACACAGTCTATTTTTTTATCAATATGTCCTAATTTTGAATAACGAAATTTTAGAATCTAAGCTTGAGTAACCTGAGCCGAATAGGTCAACAGTTTTTTGAGATCACTCATCCTCTACACACTGCAGCCACACATTGACTAACATGTTTTCTTCTTTGTTGTGTTACAGGAAACAAAAGCCTACATACAGAGCTTGGTGGGATACTTTAAACAGTACACAGACTGGGTTAAAAACTCGGTGAGTACACTACCTACCACACAATATATAATTCACTGACTTCAGCTATATTAAGGTTTAAAGTCATGCATAGTTAAGATCATGAATGTTTAGCTTAGGAAGAAGCCACTTAAATTTAAATCTGAAGTCTGTAATAAGAAGGCTGAGGAGAGATCAGTCGGCAGGAACTGAACTGTATATTAGTGAAGTGAATCCTTCCCCAGCTGCACACAGCAGGTTCTGGTTTTACCTTTGACGTCACTTGTACGTACACTGTAATCTATACTTAAACGTTTTTCCGGTGATTATACTGTATGTGTGTGTATTTTTACCCCTACAGTTGACTACAGAGGTGGCCCAGTGTAAACCCATCAGCAACATTGTGGACAGTATGGAGATAGTGGCGTGCAGCTTCATACTTGATTCAGTGGTAAGGCACACTGACGTTATCTGTGTGTTTGTGTGTGTGTGTGTCTGTGTGTAAGGCTGCTGAGGTGCTCTAATTCATTTCACAGCTGTATGTACCGTACATCATGTTCCCCACATGTACAGTATTTGGTTTTAGACTAGAAACATAAACGGCTCTTTGACAGTTCGAGGGAACTCTGGGTTTTTTTGGGAGTGATGAAGACTGTGGAGTCAATCGGCCACACGCATGAGAACAGTATGTTCTCAGGACTCTAACACACACACACACACACACACACACACACACACACACATTAAGAGGAGATAGAGGCTGTTTTGAGGCAGGGCGGGGAGTTACATACACATAGATTCTTCACTGTTTTCACTTCAACTCTGAGGAGCTGTAAAGTCTCATATTTACATATCAGCTATATATCATGCACATTAGTTTGTGAGTTTAATGAGAGCTCAAACAAGCCACAGACTGTGGTCAATATAAACAGAAAATTTATATACGTATGAGTGCTCCAGCAGAGCCTGCAGACAGTGTGCGTGTGCTGCATGTGTGCTCACGTGTTTGTATTTATATGTTCTGCCATATTTAGGACTGTTAATTTTCTTGTGCATCCATGTGTATGGGCCTTTGTGTGAAATCTATAACGCTGCAACTGATGATTATTTTAAACATCATTTCACCTATTTAGTCTCTTAAAAGTCCAATGTGTAGGATTTGGGGAGATTTATAAGCAGAAAAGCATTTGTCATCCCTACAACATTGTCACAATTGTTTGGGTCTGTATTATGTTTTACGATAAAGCCTAGAGGTTTATTTTGAGGCGACATCAGCCAGCCCTGTTCAAAGGTGTTCTGGGTAAAAAAATGTAGTAAAGTTCTTATAAATGTGTTTTTTCCAGAACACGTTCTGGTTCGGTCTGGGAGGCTGCTGTATCCTTCTGATCCCCAGCATCATCTTCTCCATCAAACTGGCCAAGTATTTCAGAAGGATGGACACGGAGGACGTCTTTGAAGAGTGAGTACAGGCACACATCTTCTGCTCATCCTTTATAGACATTTTGTTATTTTAGTTTTTCTGAGTTTTTTCTGTAGATCAAAAGGAAATTAATTGAATCCTCGTCTTTTCTTCTCTCTGTCACTTTTTCCTTTTACGTGGTCTCTCTTCATAATTTCTCCTCCTGTTTTTTTTCCCGTTCTCGCTCCAGCTCCTCTTATCCGTGGCTTGTTTCACTTTGATGTATGTCTGCTGTCAACGCTTCCTTTCATACTCTTCTAAGTGCCCATTCCCTCTGTGGTACGGGACATTTTACGGCTTTGGATCGTCTCCATACGTCTTCAGCAGAAAATCACATGCATGTCCTTTCTCCCTCTGCATGGATCTTTATTTCATCATCTCCTCTCTTTCGACTTCATTTCCGTCGCTCTCTTTGGATCACTCCTTCCATTTCAATGGAGTCTTCCCATTCTCTTTCTCACCTGTCCACCCTCGCTCTTGTGTTGCAGTATGGGTAATATAGGTAATCATGGTGAACAGGTGTGTGATATCCATGGAGACCTCGCTGTGGTCAGGTACGGGCAGTGTCTCTGCTAGCTTGCATGCCGCGGTCTTAATTGGTGGAGGGGTAATTTTGGTCCATATGACAGAGTTAGTGAAACATTTTCTTTTGTTTATAAGAATCCCCATTATGTCTGTAAGTACATGTGTGTGTCTGTGCGTGTACACGTAGCTCTCCCTATGACGACACTCTGACCCGGTTCCCTCGGGCCTCTGCTCCTCCGAGCTACTCCGACTGGTGACCCAAAGGAACCTTGTCGATGAGGTACTGATCGTCACTCAAAACTTTCCACTAACCCTCATCTAACAACGTCAACACACCACTAAAACCACCTGAGAACCAGCGGACATTCATCCATCATCAGTCCGACTTCATCCAGGAGATTTTTCATCCTCTTTCTATTTTTTTTCTTTTCGGAGTTTCTTCTATATTTATTCTTCTTCTTCTTTAACTTCATCCATCACCGTGATCCCTTTTAACCGAAGATGTCCATCCGAATACACAAATATTTACCTTGTGAGTTGGATGTAGCTGAAGACACACGTCAGTGGAAGTCAGATATGAATGACTGACTCACCGGTTTGTCCTTGAATGTTGTTGACATTTAAAAAACATCCTGTAGGGCAAAGAAAAACTTTGTGGTAGCAAAGCCTTAACTTGTGTGCTGGATATGCTAATGTGTAAACTGAGGTGAAGTTCTGTAGGAAATTGAGCAGATAAACAAAGATAAAACGTGCACAAAGTTTCGGAGGTTAAATATTTTTTATCCTTTGACGTCCTTGTACATCTGCAGATTTTTACACTAGCTTTTCATAATTTGACAGTTTTCAGAACTTTATGTCTTCTTCTTTTTAAGTCGGTTTAAAAAAGGATCTCTGCTGCTGTATTTTTACTTGCCTTAGTTTATGATTGTTAACATGCTGAGTTTTCTGCTGCAGGTCTTCACAATAAAGTAGCTGATGCATTTAAGTCATTTTTTGTCTTTCCACAGCGGACAAGAGAGCTGGAACTGATATATCCCGCATGGTAAGTGCTTGTCTGTCTACTCCTCTCTTCACTTAGTAATATTTGTTTAAAAAACAATGCTAATGATTGCAGGTTAATTTCTGACACGGCCTTTGTCTATTCTAGGGCCACTGGACTTTCCAGCTTTTATTTCCACATCTTGAAACACTTAGAAGAACCAAAGGGAAGAACAACAACAATCAGGAACTCTGTGCTGAGGCCGTCCTTCCTCCCGGTACTCTGACAAGCCATTTGACAAGGACTTCTGATGACAGCCAACTGTAATTTATCAAGTGTTCTCTCACACACACCAGCGTCCAGTCACAGCAGTACCACAGCAGTCTTTTAGTGAGTCATAATATACATAATCAACTATCAGAGCGATGATTCTGCATAGCTAGTTTTACCTGTAGAGAATGCATTTGTTGGTACGTACATTATCAGTTTTAACTTGGTGACACACATGTACATTTTTTACGCTTTCAAAACTTTTGAAAGTTTTATATATTTTTCTTAATGTTGGTTTTATAACATGTAAGTAGTTTTTTTTGTAGTTGTAGCCCTTTCTTTTCTTTTCTTTGTTAATATTTGTATCATAGCTTGCATCATTTTGGCTCAAAACATTGCATTGACCAGGGACTTAGAGACAAAGTTCCAACATTTGGGTTAGTAAGCTTTTTCAATTTCTTACACAGAGTTAGAAGAGAAGATACCCTACTGGTGTTTTTGTTACACAACAGCCGTTAGCTTCATTTAGCATAAAGTGAAAGATCACTAAGAAATGTAGCACGAGTCTACAGCTATGCTAGCAGTGGTGCATTGAGCTGAATGCTCACTTGAGCATGCTAACCATTATTACAATGCTAACATGTTAATGTTAAGCAGGTACAATGATAAAAAATCGAACTAAACTAAATAATATCCAAATAAAACTAACCAAACAAGAAGTAGACCCATCCCACCCCTTAGTTACTGTTGCTAGGTCAGACAAGCTTGACCATAAGAACGTTGGTCCCGTTTAGCCGGTTGCAGCAGTTTTTAATAGATGTGACCATGTTCCTTCTTGCTCACCATCTTGCTCAGCTATTAAAGGAACATGGATCAAAAATGGGAGTATCTTAGGAGTGGTCAGTTAATCCTCTGGCCACCATTAACATCTGTAGCAACATTCATAGTGATCCATTCAATAGTCGTCACTAAAAACCCCAAATGTCGTCCTGATTGTGGTGCTAAAAGTCCTCCAGGTACCATAAATGTTTACACAAAACTACATAACAGTGGACAAAGAGATTAGCCATTAGCATGGCTGGAAATGTGAATTTCTGAGGCATTTCTGTTTTGTTTTTTTACAAACTAAACAAACAAGATATCATTTGTTTGTTTCCTATGGTTGTCAGTCATAGTGCTATCTAAGCTAACAGTCTCTGATCTTCTCAGCTAACTCTCAGCTAGAAAACGAAAAGTTCTATGCTCCCAAAATGTCAAGCTATAACTTTAAACACTGAAGGAGGGTTCAAATATCTAAATTATTTAAAAAATGGAGACATGAAGAAATGAATCCGGAGTTTATCTTGGTCAGTTGTTACAGGAGGCAAAGTGTTACCAGCTATTCAACACACACGAGCTACACACACCCTAACAAGGTTTTAAGACAGCTAACAAACAACATATTGTGTCTTAGGCATTTCTCGCCAGACCATTAGTGAGTCAGCTGCTTGTGGTGTCAGAGGTTGTTTTTTGTTCTTTGACAGACCTGGGGTTGAAGAAATAAAACTCCCAGAAGCCTCTGTGGTGTCAGAGGACGATACACACACAAATATAATAACGCAGCTGGAGTTTGTGGTGAGGGTGCAAAATCTGTGAATAAAAACTGAAGACCATTACTTGTCTGCTTTGTTTTGCTTCCTTACACATGAACACTTTCACACACAATCGAGCAGAATGTACACACAAACTGATGAAAATCTTGTGCTTTTGAAGGCCATAAATCATCCAGATGATCTCATAAGTGTGCCTGAATGCTCTTTTTACATGAGCTCTGAAAGGACGGAGCGAAGAGGAACACATCTGATCAGACATCCGCCCCAGAAGCAGCTCGGCATGGCTTGCCAAGAAACACAGAGAACGCAGAGAACATTCATGTAACATATGCGGAGCTGAATCGAGCACACACGGCAGCTGAAAAGGTTCAGGTCTGTTTGGGGGGGACGGACGGGTCTGAGGGGAGCGGTGGGGGGCTTGGCAGCGGTTGAGGTGGCGCGATGCTGTTGCATCCTATCAGAGGAGGACTACACTAACTCAATTTAGGGAGAAACATCTGTTCCAGACAACGTACTGTACACACCCTTCACGTTTACTCTGCATTCCCGGTGTTCCTTACAGGGGAACTTTCTCTCTTCTCCCTCACTAGATTGATGCCTATAAAAACTAAACTTCCTGAGTGCACTGAGGGCATGCGAGCATTTGTACACACACGTGACTTTGTACACAGCGGCGGGCTATACATACACTCGCTTCTTCCGCTCTGTATCAAACCCTGCTGGCTCATACAGAATATTTTAGTCTCTTTAAAGGCGCCGTCTGTTTTTCTGTTTAGGTTCAGGTTTAAACTCACTGTACAGGCCTGCGTTTGAACTCCTTTGAGCCAATGTTATGATACTCCAGTTACACAGTATTTCTTATTTAGGTAGAGTTTCAAGTTGTAGTGTGGGCCTTTCTTTAGCTTCTCTGCTCTAAAACTTGCACATAGCAAAGTTTGCACTTCTAGGTCCCTCGTCTTGTCATTGGATTTCATGCCTGAAATAACTTCTATGGTGACTTAAAAATATTCACATTTTATTGTACATCATAACATTTGTCAGGAAATGCCCCACGTTTCAATTATGAAGCATCGTCTTGTCTTTAAAACAGCGGCTGCTAACAAGTTGCTAAAAGAGGCTCCAGGAGCTGAATTTAATGGTGGTGTTCATTTGCACATTATCTTACTGGGCAAAATGTGTAAATATCATAAACTTGTGTTTGCAACAGAGCTTATTTCCTGCAATAATGCAAAATCCATTTGAAACATCCCGTAGTCCTTCTGTCGAGGGAACCAGAGAGTAGGGGTGGGCGATACTGCAAATTTTGGTATCGATCCAATACCAAGAAATTACAGGTCCAGTATTGTCGATACCAATACCGATACGTTTTACTTGAAAATTCCTGATCATTGAATGATGTTGTACTTTTGCCTTTAATTAGCTGATCATGATTATGATAATAATGAAACACAGGACAAAGATTTTAGCCAAATAAGAAAACAATATTTAACATAATTCAATCTATAACCTATCTATATGTAGCCTAAATAGGAATACTAATGTTCCTTCAACAGATACACGAAAGGGTTATTATATTCTGCCACATTCATACTTTGTGAACGGAGTGAGAGAGGTGGAGAGGAGCACTGCGCATAGGGACTGAGAGAGAGGCTGCGATCACACAAACTCTGTGAAGAAATACAAGTAATTTGCCGAACTTATAGAAGAGAAACTACAACGAAAATATCGATCTCATCGCGCTAGTATCGATCCGATACCAATACTCACCCTGGTATCGATACTATCGATATTTGGATCGATCCGCCCACCCCTACCAGAGAGATGCTAACTTATGGGTTAGCCCAGTGATGTCATTTCCCACCAGGATAACTTGCCTTTTCATTTCCTGTGAAATCGTTTTGGTTTGCTTTTAATGCCCAGCGTTAAACAGCTAGTCTGGCTCTGTCCAAAGGCGCACCGCTAAAACCCGCTAATGAACATGTTTTATCTTGTGTGTTTATAACCTGTATAAACTTAAGTGTAAAAACAAGTTGTGGCTGTTTAGAGTATTTAGAGGAAGTAACGCTAACCAGCACCCTCCCCCATAACGCATTTTGTACAAAGTACACAATAAGATATAACCTGTTTACTTAGCGAGCTTTAACTGTGCCAGTAAGTGTGTTCTGTTATTTTTAGTCAGAGTCTGGCGAGGTGTTTTCAGTCTTTATGCTAAGTGTAGCTAGGCTAGCCACCTGCTAGCCTGAAACAAAAATAGAGCCAATCCCAAATATAAGCTAACTCAAGGAACTGAGCAGCTCTCTGTGCACAAGACTGCAGCTGTGACTGATTTACACCTTCTTAATACTTGAAGGGGGCATTTAGCTCTGTATCAAAACTCTTTATCAGCCAAACATTAGTTCAGAGATGGAATTCTTTCTATTAGCTTCACGTCATATAAGAACAAAAGTGGGAAAACTCCTCTTTTTTTTGTCAGACAGTGATTTCCTCTCACAGCAGCCGGGCATAATTTGGCTCTTTGGAAGCTCAGTGACCAGACCTTAAAATAAAGCACTAAAGTCTGTCTGTCTGTCTGTAGTTCATGAAGACGAACATGATTAGGTTTTTATTATTACAGGGGTCACAGATCAACTTTAAATCCTATGCAAATAACTCGGGGCTACAATTTAGCCCTCGACCCTCCGTCCTCTCCTCCTCCTCCTCCTCCTCCTCTGCACCTCATCAATAGTCAAAGAGCCTCCTATGTGAGATTATATAATGTCTCGCGACCCTCCTCGTCTCGCACAGACCCATTGACCGCTTTCCCCTCATCCTCCTCCCTCAGTTTACGTTCACCCCCTCCTTCCATCCATCATGCCCATCACCCTTTTAGTTAAAACACACTCCACGAGCCTCATGTGGTCGCAGTGTGTGTGTGTGTGTGTGTGTGGTGCGTGGAGGAGGTGGGGGTCACTGCTGGAGGAGGAGTCCCTCAGCTCACCTGAATAATACCTTCTTTGTGCGTCTCGGCCTTATAAAGCCACGCTCAAACGCTTTCCATCCTTGCACACCTTAACCCCTCTGTGTGGACGCACCATCCCTTACCCTCACCCATACATCCACCACAACGCCATGAGAGCCAGGATGAGAGTGTTGCTGTTGTTCGCGGCGGCGGCCGTTTGCGTGTCGCACGCTCAGACCAGCAACAGCAGCAACACCAACAAGCAGCCACAGCAGCAGCAGCAGCAGCAGCAGCAGCGCAGCATCTGGGACGAGCCCATCCGATTCAGCACCAAGACCAAAGACACATGCACCATGGTGGTGTCCGGAGCCGGGGACTATACTCGCCTGCGCGTCACCTGCAAGGGTCCGAGCCAGGGCCAGACCCCGGGACGCTCCTACTACTGCGACTTCCAGGGCAAACCCAACCTGTGCCGCGCCTACAACCTCAACCCTCGCCACTACTTCACCCAGATGATGTGGGACATGAGGAAGCTGAGCCACGCCTGCCAGGGACCCAAAGTCTACCGCCCACAGATGTGCAAGAAATACCCCGACGAGGCCCAGATGACCTTCCTGGCCTCCTGGCCCAAGACCACCACCCCTAAACCCTCCAAACCCGTCCAGGAGCCGCGTAAACCAGTGGTGCCCGCCCAGTCCAAACCCGTCAGTACCCCTAAACCCGTCAAGCCCCAACCTCAGCCCGCCAAGCCCCAGCCAGGCAAGGGCCCCCAGACCAAGAAGACCACCACCAAGCCTGGGAAGACCACTACTCGTCCCACAGAGCAGCCCGACTCCAAAGCGTCACGCATCGCCTCCGAGTACTGCTGGAAGAGCTTCCACGGCGTCTGCAGCTACTTCATCAGCTGGTTCCAGAACTGAGGCGGTAACCGCTGACACCGGTGAGTGACGGAAACACGGAGGAGAAAAAGTTAGAGGGGAAAGTTGTTGACGAGAGGTAGAGAGAAAAAGTTGGAGTTAAAAGTGAGAGACAGGCAAATATTTGTGGCTGTTGGTGTCGATCGACCATTTTGAAGCAAGAAATCACCAGAAGTGTTTGAAGTGATATCTTGCAAAACTAAAAAGGCGATTCTGAAGATAGACAGTTGGTTGTTGGGTCTCGTGTCCAGGTCATCAAAAACTGACTCTTCGGTCAGTATTCGGTCCGAAATTCTGACTCAAGCGTCGGTATTTGATGACCTTTGTCTAGAAGTCTGTATCGAAGTCTACGAAGGGCTTTTATCTCTGTGCCCGTTCCTGTGTGGGACAAACTGTATTTTAGATAAATAACAAAATCCTGCATTTTCCCATTGTTCCAGGTTGGAAACAGCAGCGATGGACCCGGTCAGAACTCCCCCTCGTCAATCTTGGACCTCTCCGGGGGTCCTGCGCGGGAGCTCCTGAAGTCATTTTCGTCGCCTCGTGACGTCCCAGTCCCCCACACTGCAGCATCTCACGAGCTGAGCCAGAAACAAACAAAAAAACACTCGACCTACACCTGGGTACGGTTAGCGGATGACTGCTTGTGCTGTCATGTAGTGTACGTGTCATTTTCTTTCTTCTTCTTTTTTTTAAATCTGTAAAACAAAACAGCAACACCAAGGGAAAATATGGCAGGCATGTGATTTAAGAAAAAAATGTGAAGGTAAAGAGAATAAAGTCAAAGTGGTGACCTCTATATTTCTTCCTCTGTGTCGCTTTGTTTCACACTCATTCATTCATTCATTCACTCATTCAGAGGGGTCCTTGTTTCTTCTCATAACAACGTGTCTGCCGCCCGGACCGAGGAAGTTGTTAGCGCGCAGACACAGTTCAGGGTGAAACACCAGACTGCAGTAAAGATAATACGGCTCAGCCGGTGGAGGCGTCTGAGCGCAGCCAAACACTTCTTTGTACGAGCTGATGAATTGAGTCTTAAGAGCTAAAGTGTGCAGGAACAGAGGGCGACTGTGTGAGAGGAAACCAGTGTGGCTGCAGCACACACACACACACACACACACACACACACACACAAGGTGGAGCAGGATGCAGCAAATCATTTCCCGTCACAACAAACAAACGTTAATTATGTTGAAGTTGGTTTCAAATTTCTTGCCGAGATCCCAAACTTTTGAAAAGATTGCCACGTGTGTCAGGCTGAATTTATTTAGCATATTTCACTCAGTTTAAACATCTCGTACTTTAAATGATCTAAAGCAGAATATATGTCCTTTAATAGTGTGAGTCAGTGTGAAATAAAATGATTTTAACAACCTTAAAGCTACTGAAGAGGAAACAAAAGGAGGAATTTGCCTATTTAAGGGGAAGAGTTTCAATAAGCCTCTCAGATCTGACAATAAATAAATGGTACACAAGAATAAACTAAATATATATTCATTAAGCTCATCACATTACATACATTAATCCAAGACTGGACTCACACATTCTGGTGACACTTAAAGTCACACATAAAGTAAAAAGTTTACGATGTTCAAACTGCTGTTAACACTTTACAACGAGGACGCGTTCATTAACACGAGTTAATGCAGTAATAAGATTT
>CAEMYA010001996.1:1892399-1928662 GCA_903131615.1 Diplodus sargus
ATACGCCTTTGACATTTTTCCCAGCAGACACTCTGAATTGACATTTCCGCGTGAAGCTCTGTGTTTAATCTCTAAGTAACTGCATCAATGATTTGCTTTGTGAGTCACGCCGGTGAACTATGAAGCACAACGGCAGGTTCCTTAAAGCGTAAAACACCTGAAGGGATTTGTCGATAACGACATTATTGTTAGTCACACCTGTGTTTGACGAGTGAACATGTGGGAAGGATCTCTTGAAACAAACAGAGTCACTGACGTCCGCTCTCTAAGAAACAAAGGCTGTTCATGAAGGTTTTATTCACAGTAACAACTTTATGTACAAAGTGTTGATGCGGAGCTTCAACTTTTCTTTGAAAGACATTTTAAAAACTTCGATTCATGACCAATGAGCTGGACTAGATTGCATTATGGTCGTGTTTCTTACATTTTTCTGTTGTTTTTGTGAACATAAAACATGAAACAGTATTTCCTCAAACTTGATTTGTTCTACAGTGATACGTTGAGTTGATTGTGTCATTTCTGTCTTGTCGTTTGGAGTTTCTGGCCTCTTTATGTTGGTTGGCAAGATGATAAATCGACTTGTTGAGTTTGTGTTGAGGAAAAGGAGACCGTGCGTGTGGAGGAAGTACAAGTCAAGAAGACATAAAGAGAGCGTGGACTCAGGAGAGTTTTCACAGGTTAATGATTGTCGTAAAAAAACACAATGTGAAACTGTGGCTGCCGAGAGAAGATGAAGGCCTCTGCTGACTTCTGAGTTGAGTACATAAAAAGCTCACCGAGTCGATGTGGGAGCATCAGAGGAGGAAGGGGAAGGAGTTTATGGGGCGAGAGACAAAAGGCTGACATCTGGTGAATGTGTTACTGTCGGACAGATAAGTCTGTTAGCATCGAGAACGAGTGTTGAGTCACTGTAGCCTCGTCAAGAAACAGTCATTTTCACCAGAACAACCAGGAATCTGCACAAAAGTTTAACTTTCAACACTTTGCAGGAAAACATTTTTTTGTGAGATTTCAGTTTGAGGCCCTCCTTGAGTGAGAATTATGTTTCTGGTCACAAAACAGATCTTTTTATGTAACAAACGGGTCAAACTCCATATGAATTGTTTCCATGATGTGGTCAGACATGAAGAATAACAATCTCAGCCTGTCAGTGGCAAAAACAAGCACTTTCGGTGGATGTAACTGATGTTCGGATTTGCCCAAAGAATTATGATGCAGCAGTGTTGCTCTGAGGTGATCTCCAGGACAATCAGTTACACGCCAACACGTGTAAATATAAAGCCCAGGTTTTCAAAAAAATTGGAATTCCCTTTTTAAAACAATCCAAAATTAGCCACTCAGCGTGGTGCTGATGAAAATGTGCGTAAAGTTTTGTTCTCCGTGAAAACATTCCTGGAGCTATACAGCAAAACAGAGCTGCATTTCCAGCTTTAACTCACAATGTCTTCGTCGCTGTGCTAACACTTTGGGCTCCATCAGTTTGGGCCTTTAAAAATAGTTTGAATAATGTGTTGACAGATCGATCTTGGCTCTTCCGAAGACTCGGATCACAGCAAGGAGACATTTTATGATTATTTTTTTTATGTGTGTTCAAACAAGTTTCCATCTACTTTAGTTGTTTACCAGATCGCTGCAACACTGTTTTGACCGTCCATCAGCGCGAGGATGAGCAGCTGATGACCTTTAAAGGTCGAGCTTGAACACTCATTCTTGGATAAAATGGAGGGTTGAACATGTGGCATTTAATATGTAACAAAGAAAAGCAATTAATTCTGTTCTAAAAGACAAAAACCTTAATAATTCTCCTTCTAACTTTTAGGGATTTTACACAACAAACACAAAAGTAAAACAGAAAACCGTGCACATGTCACTTTGTCTTAATTGTGTGTTTAAGGAACACATTATTTCACTCCTAATCAAGTTTAATGATCAACATTGAACTTTATCTTCCATCAGCAGATTTTACTGCCATCTCATCTCTGCCGTCTTTTTATCCTCTGTTCTGGAAACACAGTTAAGCCAAAAGTCGGTGCAGAGGTAAGAGAGGATCTCCTCACGGCTTTACGCAGCAGCTGATTGGTGGAGAGTCAAAGTCGAGCCTCCAAGACTGCTTGTGCGCGCGTACGCGTGTGAGGTTTGGGGGCTGTGACGTGGTTCCCCGGCTTGTTTGGCCTCTTTAGATTGAACCCACTCGGCAGAGACGAGCAGGTCCAGCGTCAAAGTTGGTTTATTCACCACTTTGATCTCAGCACAAGGCGGGAGGTTTATTTTGGGCATGTCGGGTCAGGCCAGAACAAAAACACGCTCCCGTTCCTCCACCCACCCACACACACACACACACACACACACACACACACAAACCCGCTTCTGCCAAGTTTGGCCTCACATGAAGGTGCGTACGTCAGTGTGTTGTTCCTGGAATGGTGGGCGTGCCGGAGCATCTATGTATGAAAGCCATGTGCGAGAGCTCGGAGGCGCACAGAGGCGCACAGGGAGCAGCTTTACGCACGGCAGCACTTGACATTTTCGGTAAGTTCTGCTCCGTGTGTGTGGTTTTCACGTGTGTGTTGTTACTTATACGGTAGTTTGATGTCGTTACTTCATCACAGAAGTCTGGATTTGTTGCAGGATCCACTTTTATTTGCACATTTCATATATATATATATATATTTTATTTTTTATGCGTAAAACAGATGACATGCTGCTTTGGGGGCTGGAAAAAACCTGTTTTTGTTATTAATTCGCATCAAAACAGTCAATGTGTATGTGGATGTTTTGTCTAGAGATAATTCATATGCGTTTTTTCAATGAAGCACTGTGAAATGGCTGATTATTTTCACCACTGAGGCTTTTAAAACGTGTCTCTTTTTTGTCCTAACAGATAACAAACCATCTGCTAAAAGAAGAACATGTTGCTGCTCGGCACGTTCACTCTCTGGCTGCTGTTGGCCTTCCTCGGGCAGCAGGTCTCTCTGTCCTCCGCTAAGCGCGGGGGTTGGGGCAAGAGAGGGAGCTCGTCCGCACGGGTCGTCCAGGGGAAGTTCCCCATCGTTGCGGACAAGATGCAGTGCACCTGGGTGGCGAAAGACGTCGGGGACGCGATGAGGCTGACGGTCAAGTGCGAGAGCCCGGAGGCGCGCGTCACAGGTGGAGCCACCGATATGACGTGTCATTACAACGGCAAACCTCAGCTCTGCCCGGCCTACGGGACCGACCGGCAGGGCTTCTGGAAGCAGGTGACCCGCGCCTTCAAGCGGCATCAAGGCAAAGTGTGCAAGGACGCCCGCGCGCTGGTGAAGGCCTCCGCGTGTAAGAGCGCACCCCGGGATGCGCACTTCAAGCTGGACGTCCACAGCTCCGTCGTCTCCGCTCAGTCCGGAGAATACCCGGAGGTCCCCCCGACACCGCCCGCGTCCCCTCGCTCCACCTCCAAAGCCGGCGCAGCCTCCGCCGTGGGTCCGGCCGGTCCGACAGCCTGCCCAGAGGGCGCAGACCCCAAGAGGAAGGCCGAGGAGTTCTGCAGCAGCTCCATGACCAGTCTGTGCACTTTCTTTTTCTCCATGCTGCATAGCGACGAGTGTTGAGCCTTCACACCCCCAGGAGGACACGATCAGACTGAACCCAGGATTCTATATCAAGCCTGTTTCACAGGGCATCGACAAATGTAATAATCTTTACTCAACAACAGTCAGATGTTTTCTCTCCACAGCTGGAAGATGTTTATCACCACACACACACACACACACACACACACACACACACACACACACACACACTGACATGTTTCACATCACTCATACAGATGTGGACTTTAACATCAGGTGTTTCAGACATCAGAGCAACTTGATTTCCATTAAATGCAGAAAGTAGCTGCTCTTCGGTTCAGTTTTGAGGCACTTGCTGTGTTTTTCACTTGACTTACTTCATGCTTCTGGGACTACCGCTCACAGATTTAAACGTTCATTCGAACCGTGAGATGAGATTATGGAACATGGCCTGTTGTTACAGATTAAATACACACCAGCACACACAGCAGAGGACATCAGCTCCACCTTCGACCAACCACAGCACTGAAACGCTGCTCACACACGTCAGTATGAGCAGCAACACTCCAGGTCCTGAACAACCTTCTGCACTTCTGTTACGAACTGAATTCTTTTGGTACTTTTTAGTGAACAAATATGATAAAGTGAACAAACTTAAAGGTGACAGAAATGTGGAAAACTGCAGCGTTTGAAAAATAATGTTTAAAATGTTTGGTTTGTGTGAACTTGAGTAATATTTTGGTTGTAATAGAGTACTTTTTTTCAGTGTGGGATTGTTTAACTTCATCACACAGAACTGAGGGCTGATGATAGAGCGGCACTGTCTCCTACCTTCAGTCAGCCAACCCGTGTAAACACCACTGTACTGTATTTATGCACCGCAAATAAATGTTTTATATTTATACGATGTGTCCTGTTGTCTTAAAGGATATGAAACATGTGACTTTTTAATGGGGAGACGCAACGTTGTCTCTGTGTGTTGGTACATGTGGAAACAATACACTGCAGAAGGTTCCTGTTTCCAACCAAGTGTCATTTTTCTTTATTCAATGACAAGATAAGAGCTTGAGGAGGAACAGCCTGAAGGTTTAAACGCTCTTTAGTCACTTTTCCCCTAAAATTGAATAAGATAGAAGTGTGAACTATGCAGTTTTGAAGAAGAAATTCAAACTCTGAGTATCAATATTTACAATATTGATGAGGTAATAATACAGACTCAGAAATATAAATGTCTCCATATCTGAATTAACGAGCTGTTCTCAGAGGAATATAAGATGGCAGGGTCCGCCACATGTTGTCCTTTAAGGTCAGTTTGTTTATTTAGTTTGTCAATTAGGATCTTTCTTTTCTGATTAAAGTTTATTCGCAAAAACTACATAGTGCACCTTTAAAGTTTGATGGTTGCATCATTGTTGTGCTGGCAGAAAACACGACTTTCAGCAGTCAATAATGTGCTTGTTTTTTAAATTTAACTCCCACATAAATCTGTGATCTTCTTAATAATCATCATCATAAGAATAAGGAACAGAAAGCTAGAAAAGAAAGATGTGAATTCATAGAATTACTTTCTATTACAATGTATGTTTTTTCTCAAATGCCGGACAGTCTACAGGAGAAATCACAGAATTAAGATATTAAAAAGAGGAGGAAGAAGAAGACATTAGAAATAAAATAGAATAATTATCCCAGAGAACCAGGTGTCTGAAGAGAAGAAAACCAAACACAAAACAAGACATACACAAATTAGACTTTACACAAACTAGTACCTGAAAGTATGTGAAATATAACCAGAATCTGTCAGTGAGATGTGGTTTTCTTTCTGAGGCTGAACATGATTCTTTAGGGCTGGTTCAGGTGAATGACACACAGAAAACACATTCAGTCTACTCAACCTCCTGTGGATGGTGAAGTTTCATAGTCCACAAGACATTTCTGGAGTCTCACATTAAAACAGAATTCTTCTAAACATCTGAAGTCGATGGGGATTTTATAATCTGTGATAATCCTATCAAAGGCTCCGAAAACCCAGAGATCTAAAAATGTATTTGAAAAAACTACATTTACACCCTCTTTTGAGCAAAAATCTTCACTTGGCCGCAAAGATAAAAGTGTACATTTTATGGGTGAACTTATCCTTTAATAACACCTCTGGACAAAGACAAGTACAAACGGATTCATTAGTCGCTGGAAGACGAAGCTCCTTTACAATCCAAACAGCAATCAGGGGGGTGAAAAGTTTCAAGCAGACCAGATTTTCACAACGTGATCAACTTACAGACTCCTCAGAGCCCAATAATAAAAAAAAATAAATTCCCAACTGCCTCCCGTCACCTGAGACTTTATGTAAGAATACACTTTTTTCTGCCCTTCAGCTTAAAACACAACACACTCTTGATGAAAGACTCTTTCTTTCTCGCGCACACAAGTGGAGCGATTGTACACGGCACCCAAATATGAGGCTTGTTCCTGCAGCTTCCTGCAGCGGCCTCTAATTACTTTCTCAGTGACAGCAGCCAGCTGCATTACGAGCCGTTTATATAAAGGAAGATTGGAAGCGGAGACCGCTGCGATCCAGCTGTGTGTGTGTGTGTGTGTGTGTGTTCGTGTAATGAGTAATCCTCGGAACAAGTGCAACCCCAGATGTAGATTTTATGCTTTCCTGTCTGCTCTCGACCTTCCTTCACCTCTGACCCGCTGCTCTTTGTCACCCGCAGTCAGTCAGACACTTAAAAAGGCCAACTGGAGAGTGATTTCCACCTTTTAACGGAAGTCCCGCTCTTTTTCTTTGTGGACATATTGTTTTACCGACTCTTTCTGCGCAGCTGAAGGACACACTCCAGGAAGGAGGAAGTAGTTAGAGGTTAGAGGTCAAGGGTGAAGAAGGAAATGAGGATACCATCCAAAACGTCTGTGCTTTTGAGGGTACAGCTGCCTCCTCTCCGCCTCTACCAGTCATTAAGTGGCTCTGTTCCTTTTGTCTTCTGGGTCCTCGAGGCTTTTGATCCGAAGGAGATTCACCGGCAGGGAAACGTACCCCAGGATCAAGCAGAGAGCGGACGGACGCGGCGCTATAAATCAGGTTCAATGTGGACTGTTAAAGCTCGCTCTTCTTTACAAGGCTGGGTTTTTGTAGTTTGTGGGTGTGGGCTACCGACATCTGCGCTGAAAAAGTCTTGGGAAGTTATTTATCGACCAGAATTACTAGAAGCCGCTCTGTTTTATATCGTCGTAAACTGAATGGCATCGGGGTTGCACAGAAAAGCAAAGGCAAGCTTGGAACCATCAAACAAGAAAATATTCCCACCGCAACGTCCGTTACGTACAAACATTTTCACCTGGGAGGCCAAATTTAGAATTAAAAGAAGCACAGATTGTATTTTATTGGCACTCTGCTGGTGAAAATCTTGATAGTAGCCACAGAATGGACTCTGTGGTGAGACTTTTTCTCAAAAGTAAAACTGAAAAACGTCAATTTGGGAACTAATAATGGACTACTATCCTTAAAATAACTGACAGATTCATTGACTTTATTAAACTCCGAGATCAACTAAAACGTCCCAACATGAATCTGAAGTGGCCCCTTGTGTGGGCACGCAGACTGTGCTGCCGTTGTGTCAGTGAACGCCTCTTCACCAATAACCTCCTCTAGAAAGCTGCGTGGGTTTAAGTGGTTCAGAGTGTTTCCTGTGTGTGAATACTGGAGGAAGGGTGAATACAACTGAAATAGAGTTCAAATAAAAAACACACATTTTCTGTGTTTCGAATGTCGACACACATGCCACCCAGACATGTTTGGCGAGCTGGGTGGGTGTGGCTAAGGTGTGACTTCCTGTCCCTAGTACAACTGTTTGTTTCACACAGTTTGACCTGATTAAAGATCTTATGAACAGATCCTGGATTGTAGCAATAACAACATGTTTGCTCATGATAAGAGGGTGTGTGTGAGTGTGTGTATGTATGTGTGTGTGTGTGTGTGTGTGTGTAAATTCCCACCTATATCATTAGTGAAGGTGGAATTTACCTGGAAGCATCAACACATCCAGGCACACAGGTAACAGTGTGTCTCTTTTTTCACGTCTGTTTTTTTTTTTTTCAGTTAGTTCAGAACAAAACAGCCGCAGCACTTTTCAGAAACGCTTCAGTTTGCAGTGCGATCCGTCTGCTCGTGGTCCACGATGTCACATGTCGCTCAGAACAAACAGCACTGCTCATCGGGTTAATTTGCTTTTTGGACCCACAGGTTGCAATTGTTTATGAAGCTTTAAATTAGGAAGTAACATACCATGAATCACATTGATGGGATGGTTTTGCACCGGCTCAATCGCTCAATTGGACAGAGCCAAACCCAAAATGGACTCTGGAAAGATGGTGGGTTACCCACAGACTATATTCACATGGTGGCCATTTACGTTCTGCGGTCTGAGGGCGGGAAGCTCAAATGCCGGATAATATTATGCTGCTTGAGTCGCATATGGCAAGTCATGTAAAAGTCGACAAATAGCTATCATTCAGCCGCTGAGAAGACAATGGATGGTGAAAGTCTGGAGGGACATCAGGTCATATTTCAAAGGTGACGCTACATCTTTGATAAAACATTAGCAAACGTTTGCATTCAACACCTTCCGAGCGAACGTTTCTGTTCAGTTACATCCAGTGTGTTTCGCTTCCGGGCAAAAGAAATATTCCAAGGTGTGTGTTGATATGTCCTCAAACCAAGGAGGTCATTTTGTTGGTTTGTGAGCAGAATTACACAAAAACCCCTGAACGGATTGTCATGAATTTTGAATAGAGGGTGAGTCTCAACCCAGAATAGAACCTTTTAACTTTTGGTTTGGTTCAAGAAATGTTTTCTCACTATTTGTAACTACATTGCAACGTAGCGTTTTTGTCAACGTTTGGGACTAATTTATGAATCTTGATGAAAAAAACCCCAAAACATTTGGTTAAATCTGCCAGACCTGGATTTTTATTTGGATCCACATCATATTGTACTCACTCACCGGCACTCTCAACATTTTTATTAATTTCTCAACAATGTATCTTAGAGTGGGTTAATGTAGATCCAAATAAAAAAAACATATTCTCAGTTGCTGATCAATCGGGAAGTAATGAAGTTATAACGATTTGTCAGATTCCCTTTATTTATAGGACTTGCAACCTCGAACACAACAATTCAACATTTGAGCTTCTCACCCTGAGCGAGATTTCATGGGAAAGTGCAAAAAATGCCAAAACTGAGATCAATTAAATGTCACTTTATAGCCGTAAAGCTGTTATGTAACTGTTTTCACACACTGATTGCTAATCCCCATGATTTGTAATTTCACTTGGCGGATTGCCCCTTTAATCTCACATTGTCCATGTTTCACTGATCTGTGTAGTTGCACAGAAATATAAACCGAGTCGAGACAAGTGCTCTCAAACGGTCAGTAATATCTTAATGATGTGAGGAAATCCCTGAAGCAGAAAGCATTATTCTCAATAATCATCATCTCGCCTGAGTCATATTCAGGTATGAGCGACCTTCTCCTGCGCGTATCCGGCTCTTGCAGGCGGCTGCGTGTCCCTTCTTGTTTCTTTTTTCTCACACAGGGAGGTCGAGTTGGTTCTTCACAAACCAAACAAACACCTGTGAAAGCAACCGCCTTCTCTCCTCGACTCAAGGTATTAAAACAAGTTCCCCTGAAAGCCCTCTGAGGTTTGCGGCAGATCCAAATCTGACAAGGTGTTTCTATCTGCTCCTCAGCGTGTCCCCCGATGAATGGGAAAGGTGAAAGCGTGTTTATGTCAGCTTTAGACTCGTGGATTTGTTTAGTTCATCTTCACATTCCTCCCGTAGGCATTCACACCTCAGGACTTTGATGTCGAAGCTGCCGGTCTTTGCTCGATGTGGGACACAACAGCCACAAAAATCTGAATCTTTGGTCGTGTTTTTGTGGTTGTGGCTCCTAACCACTCTTAAGACCTGTGGACTTTCCTTCATATTATTATATTATATTAATATATTATTATTATTATATCTTCATACTCAAACAACTAAATAGGCTGATTGCCAGTAGTGACTGTTTGAGTGTAGTTTGGTAGGTTCACGATCACGTTCAGACATTAAAAGTCCTCGGTTAGGTTCAGGAAAACATTGTGATTAGAGTGAAAATAACTGCTTCGGTTACCAACGTAGCCGGGTTACATACGTAACATTTCGTAATTTACGTCATGTAACATCCCTACGTTAGTGAGTCAAAAGAAGAACTCTTGTTTGCTTTCACATTGACCAGTGGGTGTCCTGGATGAGCGTCCTGTGCCTGTCGGACGTAACCATCCGTCCCCAACTTCAGCCCTGTGTGGACTCTTTGTACTACTTCGTTTGATTTCCTGCTTTATAGAAAACATAAGTAAGAGTCATAATAAGCTGCTTTTGCGGTCGACCTCTATGATTTTTCTGATGTGGACGAGCTGCAGTTTCTACAATTTATTCAGTACATTATAATGTGTAAAATATTCCTTCATTATTTCAAGAAAAGAAGAAGTCCTATTAAGCAATCAAGAGCCGAAGTCACGCCCCTTCCAGTTTGTCACATGGGACTTAATTTCAGAGAAACTTTGTTTGGTAGTGAACAGAGAGAGTTCGTGGCACAATTCAAACGGGATAAAAAAAAAGCTTTGTCTCTCTCCGTTCACTACCAAACAAAGTTTTTTTCTGAAATAAAATCCCACGGCGTCCAACAGAAGGGACGTGACTTTGTCTCTCTACAGCCTCGATCTCCTGGGAGCTTCAACTCGGTGTTCATTTGGTTGCGAGGTGTTTGGCAACATGTTTGGTTTCATCTAGTCTTTTCATTTGTCTCACTGCCAGCCAACCACTGGTTCTCACGTTCCCATCCCTTATTCCTCTGCCTACGCAACTCTCTCTTGTCATATCCGACCTTTTCAACTGCCTCCTGTCCTGCAGTGACTCCTGTTCCTGCTTTCATTCATTCTCTGCCTGATCCTTCATGTTTCCCAGCCATTTGCTTCCTGCCCGCTTCTTGAACTTTTGCCCTTTTGACTCTTGAATAAACTTTTATTACGTTGGTTCCCTAAGTCGTGATCTGCTACCACAGAACATGTATTATCTAGGACAAAGACATACGCTTGAGCAGAAACCTTTTCTCGGAGCGGAGAGCCTGGAGCGCCGGAGCTCGCCTTCAGGAATTTGGGTGTTGTGGATTTTCTTGGCTTTGTGATGACTTCTAGCACCAGATTACCCTCAAATCTAAGGATCTATGATCACGGCTTTGTGTCGGATCATGCAAGCAGCTGAGAAAATCAGCCCTATTACACACGCTCTTTCCTAGAAAGGTAGGACTGACAGACAGTTTTGTTAGCGTTATTGTTGTTCCTCCATAGGAGAAAACGAGCCACCCACCCCTCCAGCCAACTTGAACTTGAACTTCTGTTTGTGGAGCCTCAGCCAGCGTGATGGAGGGGAGGAGGGGCTGGATGGGGAGGAAAAGAAAAACATGAAAACACAACTCAACGCTCCACTAAGTACTTCAGATCTGACCTACAAAGCTGATCAGACACATTGGCCACCCCAAAAAAACACGCCGAGCAGCGAGGTGGGAGGAGCCGGAGGTATTGTTCTTCCCGTGGCTCGAGGTGGCCTGACCTCCACACCCTGCCGTTCCGACCTCGTTATTGGCTGCCCGTTGCTGTGGCAACAATCATTGGCCGCCGCTTCCGCGAAAAGAATAACAGAAAGTAGTGTGACGGGACCTGGGATGAACCCCCCGACACACACACACACACACTGACACACACTGAACGAACTCTGCTGGCAGCAGTCGCCTCATTATGTAGCAGCTATTATTAAGTTAAAGGACGAGAAGGTCAACCAGAGAAGAAACATTGGAATCTAAATGAGGCTGTAAAGTGTCTTCAGAGGAATGCAAATGTGTTTCTTTAGGTCTCAGTGCCAGCAGTAGATGATCTGCAGAACAACATGAGGCAGCTAAAGTTCTTATAGGTGACGTGAAGAAACAGATGTAGAGCAACAACGATTTATCAATCGGTCGATCTAAAGAAAATCAACTACCAACTATTTTGATGATCGATTCATCGCATTTGTAGGTTCCAGCTTCTTAAATCCATAGATTTGCTGTGTTTCTTTGTCATTTATGATAGAAAATGAAGAGTGTGGGGCTGCTGGTTGGGCAAAAGAGGCAATCTGAAGATGCAGTTTAGGGCTTTTGTGACGAACAAGGGAGTCGCAAGATAAAGTGGTTGCTGTTTGGTAATGGAGAGAAAATCTGATCACATGTATTTGAGTTGGGAAATGTTTTTACATTACTTTGCCTGTACCAGTGATATTAGTTTCCTTAATAAAAGATTTTTTTGAGCTTGTGCATGACACACACATACACAAACAGTGACAAAACCTCTTTCCCCATTTATTTGAGCTTTTTAAAGAATGTTCTGAGTTAAAAGTCGCAGGAGGTTCGTGAACAACAACCTGATTTCTAGTGGGTTGTGACTCAAAAAGGGATGAGTCTTTTTAAATAAATAAAATAAATCTTTTTAAAATAAAAAGTCATTTTCTAAATGATTAATCGTGAGAATAACCAACAGATCTTGACTCTAAGTGAACAATAACATTTCACTGCCATGTGCACAATGAGAGAGTGTATAAGTCTGTGAGAAGGTGGTGCAGCTGTGATAGTGATGCAGTCTGAATACTGGTGGTGAAGATGGATGGAAAAAGCTTAAAGATCGGATGAGAGGGGGAGAGCTGATTCTGGTGAGCTCAACCCGGGTACTGAAAATGAAGATCCAGAGGCTGAGGGTGGAGAACAAATTCAAAGATTGACTGCAGCGACATGATTGGCTTATAGTGATGGTTCCGAAATCTGATTGGTTAAATGACGAAGGGAAAAGAAAAAGGAAAACTTGAGCAGCCAATGTTTTTTGTAGTTGTGGAAGTTTTAAAGAATTGACCCTTTTGTGTTAATCAATTTTTACTTTGCGCTTCATATATTACTGATAAGTTTGATCATGTTAATGTCACTGTGCCTCAGATTTTATAAACTGAGTTTTTTGTCTTTAAAATGTAGTGTTTCAGTGTTTTCCAAAGCCCAGCATGACGTCCTTAAATCATCTTTTTTGCCTTCACAACCAAAAGATACTCAGTTTAATGTCAGAGGGCAGTCAAGAAACCAGAAAGCATTTAAAGATAAGAAGCTGGAATCAAGGAACTTCTTCTTCTTTTCTTCTTTTTCAATCATCAAAATACTTAATTTAATATCTGTAAATGTGATTAATGATAGGACTTTCTAAATGTACTTTCCACCTCAGTCTGCTATGAGGTGATGTTGAGGTGACTTCAGGACTTCACAGTGTCTCTCTATCAAAGTGTCTCTGCCTCCCTCTAGTGGCTCAAAGAGGCCGGTGCACGTTCAACACGAGAGAGGAGACACAAGTCATCTCTGTACTTCATCAGCTGAAATGTTTATTATTGCATATATTGTTTCTGGCATACAAAGTGCAAACAAAACCATTTTGGTCCGATTCCTTAGCATTACAAAGGATTTATATAAAATTAATCTTACTGAAGATGTTAGTCGACCAAAAAGCTGCATTAACGTGCACATGAACAAAATGTTAGCTACCTTTCAAAGACGGTTTTTAAAAAAAGACCCGATGGGCCGTCTCCCACACACAAGAACAGTTTCGTTTGTGATCATTTTTGACTTTGTGTTAGCTTGTTTCGGTGAGCCGTCGGGGCCGTGCGGGGCTAACTCAGAGAAGAGGCACTTCAGGTGTGGTTCCTGCTGGACTGCTCGCTGCTCTTCTTTACGCGTCGTCTCCACCGCAGAGCAGCAGCAAAGCCTTCCTGTAGTCACCGCCGGTATCTCCCTGTAACACGAACACACACAGAAGGTAGATGAGGGAGGAAAGGTTCATGTTGCCCCACAAAACAAAAACTTTGTCTGTCTCTGATTTAACGTGCCATGAAATTAAAGATTTCTATCGGACTGAAGTTCAAAAAAGTATTTCACAACGTCTGCACGAGGTTAAAATGAGACTTATTCTATATCATCCGCAAATATGATGATTGACTCTTCTTTTTTTCTTGACGCTCATGCACAGGGTAGCAGATGTCTTTGAATTTGATGCATAAAAAATCAGGTGAACACCTCTGGGCGCTTCACCTGAGTGTGTGTGCGTGTGTGTGTGTTTTACCTTGATCATGGAAAACAGGGAGCAGGGAAACATCCTCCTGAACTCGGCTCTGATGTCCATCAGGTCCACCTCGCTGCGACTCACCATCACTCTGATCAGGGTGTCGTCATCAGTTCCTGCTCCCTGAAAAACACACAAACACATGATGACACGACATTTCTCAGGACTTTCTTTTTTGCCATTTTGCTGGCACAAAAATGTGAGATCACAACCGATTTAAGTGGTTGAACATATCGTTTATACTCGGTTGGTCATTTCAGACATATTTGCTAGTCTTACCTTCATTGCATAGTACAGGGTCTCTGCAAAATAGGCTGGGACGCTCCTGGCGCACTTCACTTTAAAAGAAGAACACAAAAGACAGAAAAATGTGTCATTCAGAGTCACGACCTCTCAAGAAGCTGCACACAGAACCAGACTTAAGGATGTGTTGTCTCGTACCCACGGCCAGCAGCAGGTCTCTCAGGGGTCCAGATGTTTCCCTCTTGATGCTCTCCTCCATCTCGTATCCAGACAACTTCATGTAAGCGTCAAATACTGAAACACACACACACAGGTTCACGATGAGTCCGGCTGTTACGTGAATCTACGAAAAACAATTACAGAGGCTCTTGGATTCACTCTGGACTCTGAGACGAACCTTTCCTGAGGTGTTCTGCGCTGCGGTTTCCCAGGATGGTGACAAAAGTTTGTTCATCGGTGCCAAACTTCTTCTCTCCTGCCTGGAAGAGAACCTACAGCCACAGGAACAGATGATGAACGTCAAATACTGTTTGTTGGAAAGTAACTGAGTACATTTTACTCAAGTATAGCGCCAAAGAACAATTTTGAGTTTCTTCCATTTTGTGCTTTATTATTCTTCTACTCAGATTTCAGAGAGCTTTTGCACAATCCCTGCTCAATATTTCTGCACTTTCCTTCACAGGTCATTCATTTAAATAATGTTCATATTGTACATAATGATTTTATTCCCTTTTTATGTTAATATGATTCTTCTATTTTCTATCTATGCATCTTGACTTGCAATACTTACTTTTATTTTCATTGATTTGATTCTTGTACTATATTTATTCTTACGCAGCAACACACCAAAGACATTTCTTTGTAGGTGAAAAATAGTTTCCAATTAATCCAATACTGATTCAAAGGGAAACCAACATTTATCTCACTATTATAGTTATTAGTTACCTTGCAGATGCAGATTTGAAGAGATTTGACATACAATCACATGAAAAAATATATAATTATATAAAATACGTTGTCTAGCTTCTACACCTCAGCCAGCTGTGACATTGAAATGCTTTTATGCTAATAAATCAATATAATTATACTCCAATACTACTGTAAAATATATATAATACTACTCTGAAACAGGCCATCCTGCCCAATGAATAGGTCTACTTTAGATATTTTCATTACATTCTGCTGATAATACTTTCTCTAACACTGTTACTATTCACTGAAACAACAAAAGAACCTGCTAAAATTGTATTTAAAATCAATTCTAATGGCGTCACTCTCCTACCTCAGCCTGTACTCGGCCCTGAAACTTTAGGCTTAAGATTTAATTCATTTTTATTGGATAGCGTGTTTTACAAACTGTAGGTGTGGATCTGACACGGACAGTGGTGTCGAAATAAGCTTTATTGGCATAAACCTTAATAGATGATCACAAGATAATGAACACATTGTAAAGAGATTTATTCTTAATCACTTAGAAATATCAAGTGAAGCTTGTTTCTCTCATTTTGCAGATGACAGCGCTCCCTGGCTTCTCTGCCGACACAGACAGTTTCTGACGATTGATTATCATATTGGGAGTATGTGTGAATCAATTTATCTGGCAAATCAAGTTCTTCATCTCAATGATGCAAAAATCAAATATTGTAATAAAGCAACTGTGCTGATTTGCAGCTCATTACTCTGTCTACCTTCATCCTTAATTCCATGAATGACAGTTTTTGACAGTAAACTTGTAATGTTTTTAGAGGCCTAAAGTTCTTGTTACTTCACAAGATCAAAAGCTGTGACATCTTGATGGATCTCGTGTCTTCTTGTGATAAACTTGAAAAGGAATGAGCTGCACAGAGTCTGTGGTGACGTAACAGATCAGCGAGAATCTCTCCCAGAGATACTGTTGATAGAAACTGGACTGAACATGTTACAGCAACGTCTCCTCGGTTACTTGAGAGGATCGTGTTGTGACAGATGTTATCTAAGATCAAAAAAACATTCAGCAAAGTGGCAGCAGGAACTACAGGGAAACTATCTGTCCATGCCTTGATCCTTGACAGTATTTAATCATTCATATACTGTCTTTGTAACCTACATTCAACCAGGAAATGTAATGGGAGATGTTACACTCGCTCTCCACTAGAGGGCAGCACGACAGCAAAACAGAGTGGCTGCTGACTCTACAACCCCCTCCTCCACCCACACAGGCTTCTAAGGCCACAAACACATGTGACAGTCACACCCTCAGACGAAAAGACAAACACACCATTGATGGCGAGGAGCGGAAATGTGTGCTGATCAAAAATAAACAGCAGTCTCACCTGAGCATCGCTCTCGATGGTTCCCTCCTGGATCCCCTTCTGCCTGTTCGCCTGATGAGAGACATAAAGTTTTAGTTAGGAGAGGAGAGGAGAGGAGAGGAGAGGAGGAGAGGAGAGGAGAGGAGAGGAGAGGAGGAGAGGAGAGGAGAGGAGAGGAAGAGAGATTTACCTGCAGCAGAATAACCAGAAGTCTCTTGAAGTGACCTGAGGTGTCACCAGAAACATCCTCCTCCAGGTCGTCATCATACTCTGAGGAACACACACGTACACACATTAATGTTTTCTTGAAAAACAACATGAGTTTTAGAGACCTGCACGTCCTACATTATAAAGAATGACAATAACAAAATATTGAGTACAATGCAACATTTTTTAGGCTCAGGAAAGAATAATTTGCCTCTCTAGTGACCAGACTCATGATGCCGACTGACGGTGGTGTGACAGAAAAATCGACTTTGCAGATTTTACACACTGCATGCCCCTCTCCTTTAAAACCTCCCGCAATAAATTGGGAATTCTCCTTTCCAGGCCGTCTGAAATTAGCTTGAGTATTTCTTTCTCTTTTCCATTTTTCTTTCCGTCTCTCACTGACAATGACGACAGCACAGTAGACCTCACATTGTACAGTGCAAGATTTTTTTTTAGGGTAAATAATAAATGAAGAACAAGGACAACAATGTTTTATTAAAGCAAGCATCAACTGTGTGGCTGGACTGAACACATGAACTTTTACATAAGAAATAAACAGGCAAACCAATTCCAATTAACATTATCATACTTTCTGAAAACTTGTCTCACCTTGTCTGTAAGCGGCGACGATGTCCTTCACCTGCTGACATGTTCTGGAGGCGAGGACCTCCACCAGCACCTTCTCGTCCGTTCCTGCCCCCTACAGGTCAAAGAGGGGAAACATCTCATGAAATTAAATGCAAAGTTTCCAGCGGCTCTGACAGAAAAAACATTTCTATTTGTGTGAATTAACCCTCCGTCTGCAGCACAGAAGAGTCTTTATCCGCCACCCTGAGGCGACTGCGACTTACCTTGATGGCGTTGCGGAGTAGTGTCACATCATAAGCGAGGGGCGGGGTCATCAGACCCACGATCAGGGTCTCAAATTTACCACCCAGCTCTCCCTTCAGGTCGTCCACCAGATCCTGCCGTGGAGACACAGTTGATTAGCTCTGCTGCAGTATAAATCTTTACGGGTGTTTAAGGATTTTATGGCTGATCAGTCTTGTCACATTTTTAAAATGTTCTGCGGATGATTTGTGCCGTGCTGACTGTAATGGTTTATGTGTGTCAAGATGGGAGGTTTAATGCGTGTCGTTGTATTTAAAGGCCTCAGGATGCTTCAAAATACTTGGTGTCTAATCAACAGCTTATCGTGTTGGGGGGTAGTTTTCTTCTCGGCTTGTGTAAAGGAAAGGTTCGACGATTTGGGAAACTTTTTGTGTACTTGCCAAGAGTGAGATGAGAAGATTGATATGTGTGATGAATGTGAAGCTGGAGTCTGCAGCCAGTTAGCTTAGCTTAGCATAAAGGCCTTAAACAGGGGGAAGCAGCCAGCCTGACACGAGGAGGTATGAAAAACCAACTGTCAGCACCGGTCTTGCCGTTTCTGACTTTTTCCAGTGTTTATGCTAAGCTCAGCTAAGCTAAGCTAAGAAGCTGCCGGTTGTGGGTCAGTATTTATAGCACAGACGTGGGGGTGGTATTTAGATTTTCATCCATAGTCTTATGTCTTATACTTATGTGTCTGATGGACATCTCGCACACTTTTTAGTTTGAAGCATACTGAGGCCTTCATAAAGTTGCCGTTTAAATGTTTGTTCGTGTTGTTTCACAGCGGTGAAGGAAGTCCAACCTTGCCGAACAGAGTCTTGTAGGTGACCTTGATCTCCTGCCTCTGGGAGTTGCTGCGAGCAGTCAACAGCTGCAGGATGGTGTCCTCATCGGTCCCTACGGCAACAAGCACCATGGTTACTCAGGCAAGCAGGAAGTGTTTGTTTACAACCGCTCTCACAGAGGTACACGCACTACACAACAATGAGCACGCTCCCGTCTCTGTCTGGGCGGACTGCTAGATTATTCCACCGTGTAATTACAGGCCTCAGTCGAGGTCAGCAGATGAGTTTGCTCGCGGTGACTCAAGTTTCACCGCCGCTCATCTGTGTGTGACTCACTGCTGCCTGGGTGGAGCTCCGCGACAGACAGCAGGGATTACTACAGCGTTTCTTCAGAGAGAGGAACTCCCCCAAAAGCGCCTTTTTATTGGTCAGCTGGAGTTTTTTACTACAGGCTGACACGCCCTCAGCAGATCAGATGACACCGTGCTGACATCTTACCCAGTCCTTTCATCGACTTGTACAGGGCTTCAGCATCTGCGTTGGCGCTGAAGTTTCCGCTGGCTTTCACGGTTCCTTTGGTGGCCTGCAACGTGGAAGAAATGGAGTTACTCAAGTTATTCTGGTCTAGATTTTCCAGATTTATGCTGTGAACTGGACCTCTGTGCTATGTACTGTTCTTCAGACTGCAACACACAGATGATAAAATGATCCATGACACCAGATTATTTGTCATGAGTCGTGCAGACACTGATACCATGAAGCATAACAGCATACAAGTACCTGACCGTTACTCCGTGTGTTACAGTTTTAGACGCAGGTGACATCAGCTTTAACCACCATGAGTGGTCCGATTGTCCCTCTTGACTCCTGGCTTATCGGCAACCTCGGCGAGTTTAAACCCTCCAAACATACCAGCAAAAAATTTTGCAGCAAACAAGACTAACATTGTACGTGGTGCTCGAGTCAAACAAGACAATTTGATTCACTGTTTCGATGACTTGCAATCACAATGACTCGAGACTTGACATGAGACATGACGACTCAAATGTCTTGTTTGTGTTCATCTAATGGTTTTAAAAGTAATGGGGGGGGATTTTTTTTCAAAGAGAAGAAATTAAAAAATAAATATGCTTTGATGAAGTCATGTGTTTTTTTTGTTTGGTACATTTATTTCCCTGAATATCAATAAGTCTATAATACAGATTTAATTGACTTTTTGAACAGCCCTGTTCAAAGCTTTGGGGAATCGATGTGACTGGACTTGCTCAAGACAAAGTGACAAGGGACTTGCTTGAGACAGACATTCATTGAAAATGGCTATTGACACAATTCAAAACCACATTGCATGTTTTCTGGAGAGAATTTTTAGCACTTTTTAAGGCTTCTTGTGTTGTTGTTGTTGTTGTTGTTGTTAAATTGGTGCGGCTGTGGCTCAGACAGAAAGGTCGTCCACCAATCAGAGGGTCGGTGGTTTGGCTTCCAGCCCAGGCAGCCTACATGTATTGAAGTGTCCTTGGGAAAGATATTGAATCCCCACTTTGCTTCTGATGGCTCTTCCATCGATGTGTTGCTCCTGATGAGCAGGTGGCGCCTCGCCTGCTAGCCTCTGTCACCAGTGTAAGTAAATATTTGTGAATGCTGACCTGCATTGTGAGGCAGCTAACACGATCCATTTACTATTTAAAACAACGTCACACAGTGGCACCAAAACTGATTAAACGCTTAATCAATCCAACATTTTCACCGGTCATATCAATCTCTGCATACATACTTAGATTACTTACTTATTGCTTACATGCAGACAGATTTGTTATGCTTGTGACTTTCCGCATTTCCCCGATGCAGAACACGTAAATCAACCTCCAGATTCAGGCTTAGATCGATATAAAAAAACATATCTCAGATGTACATGTAGAACATAATGTACTCACTTTCTGCCTTCTCTCCTGATAAAAAGGTACAGAATGTGCTTGTTCTCCACACACTCATCTACATTACATACATGTAAAACTCTGTTGACTCAGATTTTTGTAAGTGCAGCTCATCAAAGATCCCCCCGCCCCCTTCAGATGCACTTAATGACTTGCAGACTTCATGAAGTGCAGATGTGCGGATATGAGCACAAGCGCTCACATCAGACCATTAAGTTCACACACTCCGGTTTCATCACAAAATGTTCCCACATCATCTTTTAGGCTTAGATTTGCCGCCTTACATCTCAGATTTGAGGGATGAAGTGAAACAAAAGGCCGCATCAGTCGGATTATGAGGTTGATCATTTCCCTGAATGTGGAAAGAGTGTGTCAGGGCTGCAACACGATCAATACTGAATGTGATAAAGGCTGGAAAAACATTAACTTTTATGATTGATTTTCCTTTTTTCAGAGACAACGCAGCTCTCATTCCAAACACTCCCTGCAAAATGTGTCACATGAACAATAAAACAGCCGAGTGTTGCTTCTTATTTGAGGTGGAGAGATGTTTAGAGAGGAAAACCACGGGAATGTCTCAGGAATTCTGACCTTGAAAAATCTGGAAGGAAAAAAAAAGAAAAAAAAGAAAAGAAAAAGCGGCGCTCGCCCACAAACAAGTCGCTGTTCACAACCAGGATTCTGTCTTCTCCTCTGGAGGAGAGGAAACGCCAAAATGTCCTCGAGCTGAACACACTCATCGCCACAAGCTAAACAAAATCTAATCAGCCTGCGGACGGCTGCTCACGTAAACATCCAAACAAGGAGAAGTTTAGGAAACAACACAACGCAGGTCATTCCCACGGGAATGTTTCAGCTCCTATAGCGAGTTGAAAAGTTGTGTCGTGTGGGGCGAGTTCAGACATGAGCCGAGGCGAGGGGGCTTCTGACGAAAGGTATGTGGACCCGCCATGTGTAAACACCGGCTGTGACAGCTGGTATCTCTCCTGCACAGTGCAGACGGAACGGCACGTCTTATCGCTCCCATCCTTCATTTATGGACTGTGGTTGCCATGGAGACTGTACACTTAAGGGAAGTCACCCATCATATCCTCAAACATGTGTTGTACTGATAACTGTACTATTAGCGTCTATAAAGTCGAGCCTGATGGCGAATATCGCTCCCATAAAAAGACCAAAACCAACAATCTGTTCTGCGTGTTTGTCTCTGGACGATCACGAGGACGCGTCCAGCTTCTCTATCACGCTCTCGTGTTGTCGTGTAAATCCAGCATTCCTCTTTCCTTTGTGCACTTTAACCCTCCCTAAAAAGCCCCAAAACTCACTATCAGCCCGGCTGTGGCATTTTTTTTGTTTAGGTCACTGCAATCAAAAGAGCCACAGCTTTGCCTTTAATGCATGTCTGTCCGCACTGTTACAGTACGGTGCCCTGCATGGCCAAAAAGGACGAGAGCGCCGTTGCATTTCAGCAATCGCTCCTCACATTTTAACATATTAAGTGAATTAAAAACAACATTATAATAAACATCGGATGTTTAATAAGTCTTTGTATTTATTATATTATACATCATACTATAATAGATTATTTTAACATGTTTATCTGTTTTATTTTCAGTTGAATTATATTAAAAGATTAAGAAAATCAACTTTTAAAAGACATGTCCGTTCCTGGTTCCATTGAATAAGCAGCTCTCTTTGCACATTGCAAGTTTTTTTTAAAGTGGATACCAACATTTTTAGACTCAGAGTCCTTTAGTCTGACCGTTTGCAGGCCAACGCAAAGTAAAGAAACACACATTGATAATGGAGTTTTCAGTGAAGTAGTTCTTTAACTTCACCCTGTCCTGGCCAGGTCTCCCTCAAAATATAGAGATTTTAATCTGAAGGGACTTCCTGGTTCAATAAAGGTTAAAAAAAATAAGTAAATAAATAAAATTTAAATCTGTCAACTAGTTAAACTTTTGTAATTGTTAACTACAGTTGCATATTCATAGATTCTGAACTTGTCAGTGAGGGAGAATGAGTTGCTGTACATTTAAGAAGTTAAGAATCAGTGAGGCAGTTAGTCTTCATATACTTCTTTAAACATTTTTAAAATGAATTAAATGTTAAAATTAAGAAAAATGAATAGATTTCTCCATCAGGGGATAAAAGGGTGGAGAGGCTGCGAAGACGACTGAGACTACATTGTGGCTACACAGCTCACTCTTTCCGACTGGAGACTTACATCTTAAAAAAAGAATCACAAATATATGGTACCACTATAAAAACACGCCCAATGACTTCCTAAAACACTGAAGTTATTTGCAAATGTTACTAAACAAATAAACAAAGTGCAAAAGTAAGTGCAGTGCCTGTGAGGATGTCATTCAGCGCCTGGGTGTGGCTCATTCATATGTCTTTAATATTTTAGGAATATGCTCCATCAGGCTTTGGCTTCACAGAGATGCATGATACTTATTGTTGGATCGATTCATTGTTAGTGTTGATCTCTTCACCGCATTTGCTGACATTAAAAAAACATATAGTCTTACAGTTATCCTCAAACTGGCCCTTTGTCTCAGACAGATCCATTAAAACTGACTTTTTTTGACAGTACAACATACCAAAGAAGTTGTGATAAAGTGGTAAAGTGTGTTTTATCTCCCCAGACTAAACTGTCTGCAGACTTTCACTGATTATCATGAATATAATCACATTTTTGTATGGTAACTCCACCCTGACGGACGGAGAACCGATTCCCCTTTAAGAGCGAGAGGGAGGGCGTCTGCTCCAGACTCCAGGCTGGACGTGGAAATGAGAGTATTAAACACAGAGAGAGGAGGAGAGACCCACCCGAATGGAATAGAGCCCGCATGAGTCATACGCCAAACTTCCCTAAACCAGACCTCCTAGCTGCCCTACAAGTACCCGTATTAACACACACACACACACACACACACACTTCAAACTTGATTAACTGGAAAGTTTCATAAGTAAAAATGTCTATTTCACAATTTCTATGTTGAAATACACTTTATTAAAGCGACTTTTTAAAAACTTGTTCTGTTCTTTTTTGCTGAGTTCGCACTTTCTCTATCTTGAACAGATGTTCTGCCACATCTGCCACATTCACAAACAATAGCTGTTTAATGTAAACCAAAGTTAGTGGTGTTGTATCCACAGTGGCTAGACATATTCACATGTTCTCTCCCTGACTCCTCCTGCATTCAAGTCAAACCTTTGTATTATATAATGTGGAGAAAAAAAAAGGTGGGCGTTGTCATGGAGTTCAGAGGGTAAAAACAGCTGTGACTCACACATTTGCATAAATAACGGAATTTCGCCAAGAACAACAGTGATGTATGTTAGTCATCAGGTTTAATGTAAAGCTGGAAAAAAAAGAAAAAAAAGAAAAAAGAAATCTGTGAGGAGAAAAAGTCACTCACCATTTTGAGAGTGTTGGAGGTTTAATCACCGGTGAGAAGAAAACTAATCTGTAACAGAGAGAGAAAGTTGAAAAAAAATCAGAGTGTTTACTGTAAACATCAGCATTTAACTTGTTCCGTCTGCTTTCTGTCTGTATCCTCTCTCCTGTCCGCTGTGGGGAAGCTGTCAAACTTCCGCAAAGACACCGCTCGCGCTTCTCTCTTTTGTCCCCAGGTGAGTTCAGACCCCCGCCCTGTCCCTGTCCTTGTCCCCTCTTACCTGGCTCATGCTGACGAACACAAACACTTTTTTACAACTGGAGAGAAACTTACCGCAGAGCTGCAGCTGTCAGGTGAAGCTCGGTGAGCAGGCAGAGAGAGAGCAGAGAGAAGAGAAGAAGAAGAAGAAGGACGGACCGCTGAGACCCGCTCGGAAATACTCTCCGCCGCGCGCGCGAGTGTGCGGGTGCGCGTGTGCGGGGCCACACCCCAGGCTGTGGCTCAGCCCAATGCCCCTGATGCACTCTGGGAAATGTTGTTTCAGGCGTCGAGAAAAGTGAAAATGAGCAGAAGTTTGATCATTTCAGCTTTTAGAGCGTGATATGAAGACTCAGCCATATGTGAGAATCAGCCAGTGTTGTGAAAAGTACTTCAAAGTCACGCTGGAGTAAAAGTAAAGAATATCCTGTTAACATTTTACATCGGTAAACGTGAAAGTCATTAATAGGAATAGCAGTTAAGTTTCTGTTATTAAATGTACCTGTCAATGATTGCTGATTTTAAAACATGTATGTTAAAAATACCTTTTCTTTGGTTCTGATTTTGCATGTCATCTGCAAAGTAACTAGTAATTAAAGTTATCATAAAAAAAAGTTAAGTGAAAGTCATTATACGATTAGCACAAGATATGAACTGTACTTGGGTGTAATCTACTGACAGTAAATGTAAAGGTATCAAAAGTAAAAGTAATTTTTCATATTCACATGTTTGTTTGTAGGCTAGGGGTCAAAAGAAGATGGTAGATGGATAGTTCATTGTAAAAACATGTATTTAAAAATACCTTTATATTTGGCTCTGATGCAGCATGTCATCTACTAGTTGCTAAACGAATCCCCAAGAATGTAGTAGAGTGGCAGAATAAAGTCGCAGGAAATGGTAATACTCAATAAGTTGCCAGTAAATGGTCAAAATGGTACTTTACTGCAGTACTTGATTCAACATACTTAGTTTCATTCAGTGTTGTAAAAAATATCCAGAAGTCACACTTGAGTAAAAGTATCTGATGTCTAAAGGCCAATAAAACCAAAACAATCAGCTGAAAGATGCTAAAAACTAAGATTTTCAAAGTTGAGTGATCATGTCTGTGCTTTCGTCACAAACAGTGATCCCTTTCACATCACAATAGTCATTTGATCCGTTGATAAAATATTGATTGGTGCAGCTTTAACGTCAGTAGACTTCAAAGCACCAAGTTAACAATGAACTGACAGACAGGAGAGTCTGTTTGCGCTGCTCACACCTGCAAGTTAAAGACTGGGAATAACGATCACACTCCAAATGTTTAGATAATCCCTGTTTGTCCCCGAGTGAAAGTACGGACAGTATAATGATACTGATACAATGTGTGACACATTTACACTGAAACGCTGAATAAACCGCTCAGTCAATTCTTTGTTTTCGTTTAGGCTGACGTTCAAAGTTTGACTACCATATATTCTTTAAAACTCGTGTCTTATTGCAGAGACTGGAGGATTAATGTGAGGGAGGGACAGTCAGCGTCTTAAGACATCAGAAGGTTCAGCTCAAATGCGAGAAGAGTACGAAACACATTCTTAAATTCTGCATAAGAAATGCATGACTTATGATGATTAATGCAGGACATATCATGAATACCGTTGCTCACCATAAACAAATATTCAAGTCATCGTGACTCATCACTTAACACATCATCCATACAGGAATGTTAATTCACAGACACTTTGTGCCTTCATGTTTATGCATTATGCTGCATTCCAGCTACATTAAAGTTTATTTAAACTCCTGTTCTGCTGTCAGAGAGGCTGCGCAAATACAAGGGTCTGAAATAAAGTTATATGTGACGAGAATCCAGCTGATTTAGTCGCATATCAATTCATCTGTGAAGTAACGTGAATATTCCTTAACTGATTATCTGTTCCATTCCCAGACTGATAATCAATTAAGTGTGACCTAATCCAATTCGGTGATTAAAGGGGCACTGTGTAGTTTTTGGAGAAGAAATTCAAACTCAGGATCTTAAAATATATGATATTAATGAGGTAATAATACAAACTCATAAATATAGATTTTTCTTCCGTAATGGAATAAACAAGCTTTCTCATAGGAACACCACAACACTGTCTGCCAAATATAAACATAGTAAAACAGTATCAAATTGATTAAAATATCTTCTCCAAAACTACATCCTGCTCCCTTAATCAGAATAGAGCGAGATCTTCACTGTCTGACTTTTTTTCCAATGCCTAAACAAACAAACTGACCCTAAAGGACGACACAACTTCATACTTGCTTTACTCTGGCAGACCCCGCCACCTTTCAAGCCTTAAACAGTGTTCTGGTGTTCTTGTTTATTCAGTTATGGAAAAAATAAATATTTCTGAGTTTGTATTATAACCTCATTAATATTGTATATATTACAATTGTGAGTCTTCTCCAAAACTACACAGTGCCCCTTTAAGTGTGATGTGATGAACTTCATCATTCCAATACGGTGAGTAACAGCATTTCATGACATACACTACATTGATAAAGATAAATCATCATGAGTTGTGCATTAGTTAAGCATTTCTTAAGTTTATGATTTGTACCCTTATTATAAAGTGCATGAACAACATCAACATCACATCCCAAAGAGACATAATTGTAAAGACGGAATGAGAAGAGACAAAGATGTTGAATAATTCATAGACTAGGAAGAAAAGAATGTGGACATGGACAGACTGATGCCAAACTAGCTTATTAGCACAGGGATACAATGTACTGAATGAGGGACCTTATCTCAGGAATGAATGGATTGGATTAGCATTGTTTCCACTATGAATGGTATTGTTTCTGTTGCCTTTGGCATGCGTGGCATTTTCATACCACACTAATAAATCACCAAGTAAACTGAACCCAGAGCTACGGATCAATTCTGACAAATAGACTTTTCACAGAGAAAGAGATAAGGACAGAGAGACAGAATGTGTTTTAAACATGCATAATAGTTTATCAGTGTATCCTGACAGTAAAAAAATCAATCACATTTAAGCGGACAGCTCTTTTATTTTGAAAGTCCAAGAAATGAAACAACGCTCTGAACAGTGGCAGTAAATTCTGCAATGGAAAATGCTGTTCTTTCAACTCCCCACTCGTGTATCCTGCTGGTGCGCGGATAAAAATCTTTTCCAGCTCCAGTTCTTTAACCTTTAAGCCAAAACTGAACCTCATCACTGGCTTTTTTTTCCAACAGAGTTATCAATGTAATCTCCTTGTCATCATATCATGTGATCAGTGTTCCATAGTGAGATCCAACTGAGATATCTAACTCCATCTGGTGGTGAGGATGTGTCTCATACAGTCTTTTGCATGGCAGTGGATGTCATCATATTTATAGCACACACACACAGACCAGTATAAATAAAGATAGCAGCACTGCTCTAACAAACTTGCTCTACTTTTATGTTATTTGAAAATCTTCAAACTTGGTCCTACAATTTAGATCAGGAGGAGACATCACAAGTGAAGACGGTAACATTTTTAGTGAGACCTCCACAACTGACTATTCACATTAAGACAATTGTTTTGTTTTTTAGATTACAAGTTTTTCTAAATTCTCATGTTTAAATATGCAAATTATCTTTCCACAAGAGAAATTTGAACATCAATAAAGCTGGATTAAACATTTTCCTTTCACTTTGTTCTTAGATATTATACAGAAATCTGAACTAAAATAAGCCCATAAGACATGTTTTGGAAGCAAAATTGCCTCAAAGTCCATAAAACACACACATTCACAGGTGTCTGAGCACACATGCACACACGCGCACACAAACACACACACACACACACACACACACACACTGGCTATTTTGAGACGGCAGGTGTCAGTCTCAGACGATGCATCTTCACCTTCTGTATCTGTAGCACTGTGACTGTTGAAGTAAGAACCAGAGAAAGAGCGCTAACAGTGTGCAGAGGAAGACAAAGAGACAAGAGTACACCAGCACGCTCCATCCCCAGCCTGCTGGTAAAGGAGGAACGCCGTCCACTTCCTCAAACTGTGCTGGCACGGGCATGCTGGTGTGCAACAAGAGTCAGTGGTCAAAATCAGAGTCCTCTGGTTTCTTTTTGACATTTAGGAAGTGAACTCCAGTTGTGCTTTGTTGTTCTTTCACCAGCTGTTTCAGAAACTTTCTGTGGCAGGAAAGACTGATGACTGCAATCAACCTTCTTCCCAGTCAAACAGATTTCAGAGCAAAGACCTTGATCACAGCAACAAGCATGAGCGCTATGTTGTCTCTCCGGATGCAGAAGAATATCCTGCGAGCTGATAAGCATTCATCTCATCACCGTTCTCTGCTCTCTGACTTCATCCACATCCGCAATGCAATCAGGGAAAATAAGAAATAAGAAAAGGATGCAAGTTCTCGCTGCTCTTGTCTTCTTCCACTGAATTTTCTACACACCGCTGCCTCACTATTGTTGGTCCCCTTTCTATAGACCCAACAAATACTTGTTTTAAATACTCGGGTGGACACATAGGATCTATCAACAGCTAACCATATCACTCTGACCTTTGATCCGTCAACCCACGGGCAGTCTTAGAGCCACTGACTCATCCTGCAGCCATGCATAATCAATGCGTTTTGGGATCATCTATCATCACTTCTGATTAAAATATGTATTCCCAGCCTGCCTGAATAAAACATGCATTCTTTAGCAGCAATTCAACTCTAACTTTAAAAAGTTATTTTTAAAGACCCTCCTGACACATTCATAATATAACATGCTCTTCGTTAAATAAATGTCCACATGTATGTACAAGAAATGCTGCTTTGTCTAAATGCACTTTAAAGCCCTTCATGTTATGGTCTCAAAGGCTTCATCTACTTTTTGAGAAGATAAATTATTCCATCCTTTGACTTCCTCATAGGAAAAGACAAAACTCAAAAAGAAAGGCTGCCCTATGCTTGGAATATCAGGCATGCAATCTGGGCTGGATCTATGCACATCATGTCTCCGGCCTCCCTGCCACCAGGCGGCCTAGAGAGACATGAACGGCCTACATATTTTTTTATTTGAAAAAGAAAACATGTTGTTTTTATTCTTAAAAAATCCCTGATCTAAAGCTTTACATCAATACTTTCATATTTATGCACAATTTCTTTTAAGCATACACAAAGTGGGCGTCAACATGCGTTAAAGAAGGCATGTTTCAATGGTTTCACTTTATCAAAAGTCAGGAGAAACCATCTGTAAATACAAGTTTTCCATTCAAATATCTAAACCTGAACAGGTCAAGACACGCTGCAATTCATTCAATCTCAGGACAAAACAAGCAAGAAAAACAAAATGAAACAAAAAACAAAATGCAAAGTGTTAGAAACGTGTTTTATAACTGATTGAAGTCATCACTGTTCACATTACTATCAGTCACTAAACTAGAGGAAGCAGGTGCAGAGTGGTTAGTGTGCCATTAGGAGGAAGTAAGGCGAGCTTGATAACCACTACCTGAAAGTCTCAAAGCCACTTGCAGCCCTCAGAAACATTGTTTGTGGCCCTTGAACATGAAATAACAGTGTTGCATCATATTTTAATCATCCATAGTTCATTCAAATACTTTAACAAGCCCTAACAAGCGTCTGTCAGGTCAGCGATGAGAACTTGTAGAAAGCTACTGGTTGCATAGCAACTAGATTCAACTGTCGTGGGAATTACATTGTGTAATCAATTCTGGTTAGCTTGCCTTTAACCGGACCTATTTTGGGGAACAAATCGACAGTTTAATGTGAAGGTGAGATGAAGGATTAACAATGGGGAAAATCACTGTATGGAGTTTGGTCGAGGAGCACGTTTCTGGATCGACGCGTACTTTGTGAAAGCTCAGGGCTCCAGGTAAGTTTTATCTCCCTTATCTGGAAACAGGGGAATTCAGTGTTCAAGGAATAAAACACCATTATGAATCCAATCACAAATCATACCACAAGCTCATCGGTTTTCCCATGCAGCCCTCAATCATATGCTGTCTGGCACTCAATCATCACAACTTTGACAACCGTTTGTCACAGACATGCACAAACATGAACAATTAGGTGATTATACACTAACACGAAGAGAAAGGTGCACAGAAACTGGGAAAACAGGATACATTCAGTAATATCCCTCTGATAGAGACCAGATATGGTGCTAACTCACTAACAGTCTGGAACTCCAGGCAGTTAAAAGCCACTCAAATTTATGCAAATCGTGCAAACCAAAGTCAATTAATTTGCATGAAATTACAACATAACGGCATGTTGATTTTTACTTGTACAATAGTGCCACCAAGGACTAAATGGTCACATTGGGCAACTGCAGTGTCTTGCAGCTCAGATGATATGAGTTCCAGGAAACAAGCATGTGATGCCTTGTTCTTGCAGATCATGGTGGATTGGGAACACATGCGGAATGACACAACTATTTATTTCGACATTTACATTGAAAATCCAGTGCTGCACAATCTCAGTCCAGTGTAGACCTACTTTACATCCAGTACACCATAGATCAGGAGAGATATAGGCTCTTGTTAGGCAACACTGACATTACCTTTGTGCATGTGAAAACCCATTATGCACAGTGCAGCAGTGGATCAAATAAGAGGTTGGATATACCTACTGATTGCTGTTTAGCTTCATATCTTTCTGGATAAACAGCTGTTTATGTTTCTAAAAGGACAATAAATAAGCAAAGAAAAGGTTCAAAAGTCATATTATTAGGATATCTTTGTATAGAAATACATGTTCATGTTCTGTCTTCTATCATCATACACATACTCATAAGTAAAGCATTATTTTCTGTATATCTAATGATATAAACATAGGAGACACCAGGAATAACATTCTGTGCTATCGCTGCATTTCTAGTATGATTTCACAGTTATTCACTGTCCCTTTTTCTTCTCAAAGAGGTCAATGGGTGCAAGCACATTGGGGGCTACAGAACAGCGCAATAATTCAATGAAAGCTTTTCCATTCACTGCTGTAGATTTCCATTTATTGTTGCACATCCCCAGCAGCACCAACACCAGCAGCAGCAACATCAATAAAAACACCAGAGTCACATTATTGTCCCGACTAATTTACACGTAACCTGTGCGTTAGAATTAATACAAAATAATTATAATTTTCATTATAAAAACAAACAAACTGTGAAACAAAGGGTCCATTGTGCAGAAACATTGTTGATATGAAATTATCACGACGTCACACCTTTCATTCTAGAAGGAGCGTGGTTTAACCAGTCATCTCACATGGAGCGGTGGGATCTAACTTAAAAAATATATTTTTAACAGGGTGTATTTCTTTATAGTGATTTACTACATGGTTAAAAGTATTGCAAGTCAAATCTAGCGTTTGAATCAGTTCGATATTTCACATGAGGCGGGTTAAATTAGCACACCACCGGTTATTTGATCTGGGCCCACCCCCCCGCGTCTGCCGGTAAAGTGGTACGACCGGCAGCATAAAGTGCGGCTACGTTCTGTAACTTCAACTGACAGCAGCAGAAACCCCTCCGAGCACAGAGACTTCAAGTCGTTTTAACGAGCCGAATCACGCAAAATCACTGCCAATATGGAGTGGACCCCGATGGAGATCAACCCCGAGGTGTGGGAATTAATGTTTACTTAACTTTCCTAACGTTTTTTTACGGACAGGAACACTCACCTGTCTGCCTGTTTGTGTCGTTTCAGATGCTGAACATGGTGAGTAGGAGACGTTTGTCGCTGAGTAATGGCGACGTCTTGGTTAACAGTTTGATTCAACTGTCAGGTAAGTTCAACAGCGGCTAGCTAGTTACTAAGACGACCGTTAAAACGCCACCAGGCCACAATGTCGCAACTACGGCAACAACGTAGCTTATATTGCTATTGTTGACTGTCCTGGTTACCAAAAAAAAAAAAAAGTGGTATTAAATTAAAAGGGGAACGAAAAGAAGAGGTGATATTTCCCCAGCATCTCTTCCAGCGCTGCCCCCAGTGTCTGAGCTGAAGGGTGTGGTCGTGCTGTAGTGGACCAGCAGCGCAGCATCATTGAGCACCATCACAAGGGATCATTCATACGCGTCGCCTCTGAAACAGCTCGTGTTTGTCTTGTAACGTCGTTTACATTGATCGTGTTGTGTTTATTTCCCCGGCTGTGTGTGTGTGTGTCAGCTAATGAAATGCCTCGGCGTGGGCGAAAGCTGGCGCTTCGTTGACGTGGTGGGGCTGGAGAGTGAGCAGCTCGCCGCCGTCCCGAAGCCATGCTGTGCCTTGATGCTGCTCTTCCCATTGACACAACAGGTAATAACAGGGGCGGCGGTGGCGACTACTTCCTGGAAGGGTGGGGTGAGCCGCTGATAAGGGCTGTCTGGGGTGGGGTGAGACTGAGGAGCAGGGAGGGCAAGGATGGGGAGGGAGCTGTATTGTTATGTGATGGGTAGAATATGGTGAGACTGAGGAGATGAATCAGCAAATGATTGCCTTTTTTTCCTCAGTATGAATTCTTGTCAATCCTAGTCATTAGACTGCATGCCCTTCACTCTCAGACATGGTTTTCGCAACAGCTGAAATCTACTTACTAACAATTAATGGAATTAAACATTATCTTTATCTGTTAAGACAATTATTAGACGGTCCCATCTCAGTTTCCTCGAGTTCAAGATGATCTCTTCAGAGGCCTTGTTGCCTGATCAGCAGCTCTAAACCCGAAGATATGTTACAATATAAAATACATTACTCAAAATGAGGTAGGGTTATGGATAAGGGTGCATATATGAATGTTCATGAACATGCAATCAAAGTAAAAGGAAATATGTTTTGGGGAACAAAATAACTTAGATATGTTACAGAAGAAACAATCAAGTGATACAATATCCCTAAGTCATTGAATATAAATGACTCAAATCTAGTTCTTTTAATTGCTGTTTCCCCGTGTGCATGTTTGCAGTTGGCGCAGTTGGATGCACTGTGTTCTCATGAGCAAATGACCGTGACCATGCTCTGTCTGTGTTTGTGTCCGGCAGCACGAGTCTTTCAGACAGCAGCAGACAGACAAGGTTGCAGCTGACTCTGAGGTTTATTTCCTGAAGCAGACAGCGGGCAATTCCTGTGGCACCATCGCCCTGCTGCATGCAGTGGCCAACAACAAAAGCAAACCACAATTTGGTGAGTGCAGATCAAATAAGCAGGGGTATCATAGGTATCAGATGAGCAAAACTCTGCTGGTCGGCATCGATGACTCAGTAATTTCTCCTGTGTGGAGATATCTTACTTTTTATAATTCAAATTACCAATCCATCCATTATTTTCATGTAGCTTCATTGAAGTTGAATAGAAAACCCTTATAGGTAAAATCCAGGGACTGCATTATAGACAGTGACATGAATACAACTCATAATTACATTTTCTCTCCAGAATTAAATTTACATTCAGTTGGGTTATGAACCCTTCTAAACCGAAATTATAACTTTATTAGGCTGCACAGACAACTGCATTGTTCTCCTGTAATCAAATACAGGAGAACATTACGGTTAGTTCTCCTGTATTTGATTACTTGATGATTGGTTTTGTGTTTTTGGGTGTGTCAGGTTGTGATTGAATGGCATATTTTGGTCTTTTCAGCAAGTGACTCTGTCCTGAAGAAGTTTCTAGATGAGACTGCAAACATGTCTGCTGACGAACGTGCCAAACTTCTGGAGCAGAACCAGGTGAGATAAACATACACACTCTTGAAGCTGCCATGTTTTTTCTGTAAATAGAATTTTACAGAATTTAGATTCAGCTGCTTCTGATCATCAAGAATATTTTGTGGTATGTATGAGATAAGCTAAGGATCAGAGGCAGTAGATGGTCTTATTTAAAATTTTAACAAAAAGAAACACATTTTCTAATATTTCTCTTAATATTGTGTAACCCACACGTTTTGTTTCGCCCACTTGGGGGCGCCACACACTGTTTAATCCTTGTCCTTGTTAAGGGCACTTTGACAGCGGCCTTCATAGACCATAATTTAAGAATATGTCACTGATTCTTTAAGACCTCAAACCTTAGCGTTTTTTCAAGGATACACTTCTGGTTTGTTTTTCTTTTATAAATGTTTCTGCATTTGTTTTTAAATACTGGACTGATCTGTTTTAGCCGTATGAGACTGACACATTCTGAATTTTTCTTCTGCAGGCGATCCGTAACGCTCACAATGAGGTTGCAGTGCAGGGCCAGTGTAGGGTAAGATACTTCACCACAATATCGGCTACTAATGGCTAACATCTTATCAGGCTTTCAGGCAGCAAATGTGCATTCAGGCCTAATCAATGTGTTTGACCGACACTGGACTCATTTAGCAGCTGTCACCCTCTGTTACTGTTTACAGAGACTCCAATCTGCAGTGCATTTTCTGTAGTTTAACTGATAAATCCAAGAATTGGGCAGAATTTAATTGAGTATGTACTGGATAAAAGTCAGAGATCCAGTTTCACTTCGCTGCATATATGCATGTTCCTTCTTCCTTGGGTTAGAGTTTGAGAGCTCTCTCTGTTTTCGGGAGGTTGGTTAAATGATATTGCTCATTGCAACAATTTCTGTTGAGTCACTTCGTGTTTTAGTTAAATGTAATGTTCATGACAACAGCTTTCTTAGCTGTGGTGGTCTTTCCTGGGACCTTTTTTTGAATTACACTATTAACACAGAATATTAATTCTCATATTTCAACTTTTACAGCCAGAAGCAGACAAAGTCAATTTCCACTTTATCGCCTTTGTCAATGTAAATGGACAACTGTATGAGTTTGGTAAGCATTTCGACTCATTATGTGGATTCCTGTATGTGTTTTAATGCTGTGGATCCCTGACTGTCTTATATGTTTTTTAGATGGGAGAATGAACGGACCAGTGAAGCACGGAGCTACCAAAGATGAGTCATTCATAACGGTGGGTAAAGCTGTATTCATCCCCTAACGTCTTGTGTCAGTTCTGCATATACTGAAATAATATTGCGATCCCTGTTACTTCATGCACATATCTTTGATGAGTCATGGTATCACACTGGAATAGGGTGTGGCAGGTCCTGCGTATCTTGATTCAATCAATAAACTTGGCTAATGCGCACTCTCAAATCTACTGCAGGGTTCATGAAAAAAAAAGTGTGGACTGTAAAAAAGACTGGTGAACTTTTTTTAATGCAAACATTTTTGATCTGAACAAAAATGTCAATGCAAAGATGGCATTTCAGCAATTTTTGCTGCCAGTTAATGTTTAAATTACAATGTCTGTGCTCAATTCAGTCTTTTAGATAGTTACGTCAAACTGCCACAAGAGGGCTCCAAATGCATTAGTGATCAAATTGCGTCATAAAATATGATTTTATTGATTGTAATTTAAAGGAACAAGCCTTGAAGCCTTAAGTACAAGTTGAGAAAGATATCTAGTAATGTTATGATCAACATTAAGAAGAACATATTTTACTAAGCCTGAACATAGAATTTGACTTATGAGTTTTAACAATTTTGATTGTCAAATGATTTTGATTTGATGATAACTACATTTAATGACATTAAGCCTCATAAAACATGATTATTGTTTTAGTGATATTCCAGATATCCAGTCCTATTGGAGATTATAAAAAAAGTAATTTGGAAAATGTACTGAAATATTAATGAATTCATCTTTAGGACAGTCTTTCCATTGTGGCAGATACTACAGTATTTTCTCGTTTACGTACAGTGGCACTTGAGTATATGAACATCAGCAGCTTACATAAGAATTAACATATGTGCTTCCTTTCCCTATTCATCCATGTCCAGGATGCAGCAAAAGTGTGCCGTGGATTCATGGAAAGAGAGCAAGGCGAGGTCCGTTTCTCCTCCGTGGCTCTTTGTCACAGTTAAGATGTTCAGTTGGACACACCACCAGATTGTAAAACCAAAATCATCCCGGAGCATTCACACATGGCAAACACAATCAACAAGCACCCATAACACTATGCACTATAAAGCACATATTGTCTCCACACACTGTACTCTCATCTCATGAACAAAGCATTCTTTAGCACACGTACACACCAACGCACTATCAAAACCTTTTGTTCTGCTGACACCAACTGAGACAAGTGTGTCCAGACATTCTTATGTGATATCATTCAGCAGTGAATTGTAAAACACGAGGTCCGATCCCACCACTGCTTGTGTGCATGTGTGTGTTAGGGATTTTTTGCAGCTTTTTTTGTGTGTAATCATTGCTGCGTCTGTCGAACTGAGAATACTGTTGCTTAAATACCTTTTGTGCCAATAATCAGAGGAAAGAAAAGTGAGAAGGAGAAGGCAGAAAACATGCTGAGAAATGTTTCGCCTGTTTCTCTGAATGCCTTCAGTTGCTGTGTGGTTAGTTTATAAGGATCTGACATTCCTCAGAACAGCCCAAATGTATCCGTAGGAATAATTTAACCATTGTTCAGAACGTGCACGCAACCTTTTGAGTGCTGTTCTTTGGTGTCACTGACATTTATCTG
>CAEMYA010001996.1:1928686-1961381 GCA_903131615.1 Diplodus sargus
AGTCTTTTTTTTTTTTTGTTTAGTTTACCTACAGGCCCAAGATTTCAAAAATCTATTAATAATGTGGAGTTATGTTTGCACTTCAGTTAACAATCTGCACAAGTTCAAATGTTCAAATACAACATTAGTGTGCAATTTAACACGGAAAACACAAAATCTCCAAACATGATAGGGACCATCAGAATAAAGTGTTGGGTTGTTGTCGTGCAGTGCAGGTTGATAGTACTGTGTGTCTAGACTGTGCACCACTTGTTTACCTTTCTGCACTTTCCTAATACTGTGTTGCTGTAGTTCTGCTGATGATGCAGCTGTGGGAATTCAATAAAGCAACCATTAAACTTATATGTGTCTCCTGATGTGTTTGTTTTGTGCAGTACAAAAATAGGAGTCTTGTGTAAGTTGTTCTACTCGTTTTACTCCTTAAATGCTTGGCTAATGCCACAATGATTCAATGATGAGTTAATCAATGAGCAATTATTCAGGTCATTGACAATTGAGGGACGGATGCTGGTTAAAGCTTCTCAGATGTGATGATTTTATATTTTTACCTCTGAAAGGGAGCTATGTTCTCACTTGTGTCTGTTTGTTTGCTGGTTGGTTTGTTAGCATCCTCCATCCACAAAACTTGAATGGAGGATGCGTCTCCGCCCAGACTAGACACCATAAACTTGTGGTGCGGATCTGGATAAAGGCACAGTTACCCACATTTTTGTTAATTTCTCAGTGAATAAAGCATGGATCTTTACACAAAAACTCACTGGTATCTGAGTGAATACAAAGGGGGGACTGTTGGGCCTTGGCAGACGTATGCAATCTACCGAAGGTCATTCTAGCTCGTATGCCTCGTTGTACAACACATAATATCTTTGGGTCCTGGACTTAGTTGGACAAAACAAGCCAAGTGAAGGCATCACTGTGAGCTCTAAGAAATTGTGAATGATCTTTTTCTTTGTCCAAACGATTAAATACTAGAATATTGTAAATAATTGTTAGATGCAGCCCAAAACCCTTATTTTTTTAAAGGCTCTGAACTAATCTGTACCCTTTTCTTGCCTACCCCAGCCACCAGTCTACATGTTAGCTGACTCCCATTCACACATATGTCACATGAGGTGATGAAGTGTTTAATGTCCTGAGGCCCTCACAGCTTGGGGCTCATCCTGACCGGTCTTGGCTGCCATTCAGCTGTAAAGGGCTGAAACGGGAGAAGGACTGAAGAGCTGTCGATAGATTGTCTGCTCGCTCGACTCATCACTGTGGATACCGACACAAGACCTTTCTCCGCAGGCACAGTGTGATGTACGGTATATTGTCCTGAATGACAGACTCTGTTTTGATTAAGAAAAAATACTCAGTGAATCTATTATTTGCCATTTGGAACAGTTATTATCTCAGCCAGTGGCATTCACAGAGATCCTTCCAGGGGCAGGGATGGTAAGTTAAATCCTTATACAAACAGACATTTAGGCCAGTATCAATATGGATTTTAGTGTGGGGTTTACCTCTCCATTGAGGTGATTTGGTAAAATAACACTCTGAAAATAAAGGTTTGACCTGCCATTCTCAAAGGTCACATTTGCATCAAATATTAGCCGGAGCTATCAACCCCACCTTGTACGCAAGTGTTATCAACATGATTGATCACTTAACGGCATGACTGATAACTGCCAAGCCATTCTTTCAGTGTATGTGTAAACAACACCTTCTAGGAGTTTATGGGCTATTGATTTTGTAATGTTTAACTTGGCTGTAAAGAAAAGCGCTGTTAAACTCGAGGCTGTAGTTATTATGGGGCACAGTGGGGTCATTTTAGATGTTTTAGCAACCTGGGGGGATTTGATATACAGTGAAACACTTGCACTATTTTAGAGCCACTATTCTCAATGGTAAGCGTACCAAAAGTGATGTGGGAAGGAATCCCAGAAATATTATTTGAAAATGAAATGATGGTGATGATGATGATGGTGGTACACAGTGTGAGAAATTTGAGAAATACTTTTTAAGAGGCTTATTCTAGCATTTGTCTGAGACTTTTTCGACTACTTTAAGGCCAACAAATGTATAAATGAATCCAGATTTTATTATGTATCCACCACAGTAGACTGCACATGGCAGCTTTACTATATTTTGCCCTGATTTACTACGTGTCAACTGATTTATTGGTGATTTGATTCAACACAACCATATTCGGGGATATGCACCGTTTAAGCACACTGTCAGCTGCAATAATAACAGCATTAAAACTTAATTTCTACACAGGGACCCTTTAACAACACAGTAAGAGTAGCCAAAATTTCAAGAAAGGCCATTAACAATGTACTTTGGTGGTGCATATTCCCATAACTAATTTACAATTAATTAAATTAACATCACAGTGAACCTTCCCAGGAGGCTTCTGGTGCTCTTGAGGGTCCGAGGGCCCCGGGGTAGTTACCTGCATGGCCTGTTTGATAATCCATACATGTAGAGAAGGCAGTTACTGTTAAAGAAATAAATCAAATACACTTCTCAAGTTTAATTAGGGATATTTTGGTGTTTCACTCTCTATTCTATGAGATATCTGAATTTTAATGTTGTGTTTTGTGAAGATTTTCATGCAGCACATTTCATTTGACTTTTATTGCACATCCCAACATCCCTAACTAATTTGGAGTAGTGTGACTCAGACTCTTTTTTTAGTGTTCCTGCAACACCTCAGCATCCGACATCTTTCCTGACTGAGAGAGAAGTCAGTGAAGGCATCGTGTCCCATTTCTGGTCGCTATGATTCATTTCTGCCACCTCAAACTATCTTTCTCACACACCAACAACAGACCAATGGACTCTTTGAAGCTCGACTTTTTTGTTGACATTTTCTTTCTCTCTCCGTCGCTTTCCATTTTAAACCCAGCATACTTTCTATCGCGCAGGTAAGCATGAAGTCAGTCCTCATGTGAACTGTGAAATAACGGGACATCATTTGCAATCCCCCATCTCTCTCTCTCTCTCTTTCTCCCTGTCTCTCTCGACCTCCTCCCCCCGCATAGATTCCTGCCTGCGCGTTCACGTCCGCTAAAATTGCGCGGCAGCAGCGTCAGCCTCACGCACTTCGGCGGTGGTGAAGAATCGTTATTTTTAGCGCCTGGTTCGTGTTGCAGCGTAGGTCGCCAGAGCCCTTCTTTTTTTTCCTCCTCCATCTCCTGGTCACAGTTGCGAGCAAGGGCTTGCGGTGGAACAACGCATTGACTGTGCGTGGAGTTGCGGGGCTGGCTAACTGCAGAAAGCAAGGGGGAGGATAACAGGACTGACAGAGCGGGGAGGAGAGCACCACCAACACACGGCTTATCGCATATCACCGTCCGGTAGACTCTCTGGTCCTCGGCTAACGGCCTGCCCGGAGATGGCTAGCTCCGCAGCGGGTCGAGATGTCCCGAATGCCCCGCCGCGGGACGACTCGGAGCGGCAGGAGCCCCACCATCCCGAACCAGCCTGTCAGGAGGCGCAGAAATGGATAGAGGTAAGTGAAGTGACCGCTCGGGTGGTGGTGGTGGGGGCTGCTGCTGCTGCTGCCACAGCACACAAAATGGGCCATACTGTCACACACTGGGATATAAATACACAACCCTACAGCACCGGTGCGTCGTCACCTGTTGTCGGGACGATGCAGTGTCGGGTTACCGTGTGGGACAACGGCTCCTCCGCAGCGTGTGCTTGACAACCGCAGCATATGTGTTAAAAGTTTGCGCACATGTGTGGCTGTGACTGAAATGTAGCCCATGATATACCGTCACTGCGGGGACTTTTATGACCAGCCAGGCCCGAAAAATGGGCGACAAACGCGTGAAAACGTTTCAAAGTAGACGTTTGTTTGCCGTTAGCTCCGTGACGACGGAGATAACGGGTTCGAACTGCTCGGAGGAGTAACGCCCCCTTTCTTAGGCACGAGGGGATTCCGGTTGCCATGGTTATGAAACCGGGCCAGCATTCACGCACGAGATGCTCCAGCGGACCAGCGGCTGATCGCCTCGGATGAGATTATCGTCGGCGGTGCGCTGCATCGCTTCCACCATCATCTGTCGGCTCTAAAAACGCCTCTCTCGATAAGCCTGAGCGGTGAATCATGATTCGCCCATGGAGCTGCTTTATGACCTATTTTCTCTCCCTTCGTCGCGGTGCTTGTCCCCCCGCTTTAGCCTAGCTATACCTGCCAACTGCAATCTCAGTTTGGGTTCAAAAGAAAAAAAAAAAGTACAAGTTTTGGCTGTACTACCACAATCTGTGTACAACATTCAGTTGTTCAACTACTACTGTTCAACTACAGGCATAGATAGATAGATAGATAGATAGATAGATAGATTTGTTATGGCACACAATTTGATTTGTTGTAGATAACAACAACAACAACAACAACAACAACAAGGGAGTCATTTTCCAAGATTGATCATGCGGCCGATAAAATGTCAGAAAAGTGTGAAAAATTACTCATCAAGATTTCCCAGAGCCCAAATTGACGTCTTCAATGGCCCCATTTGCCCAAACTCTTCATTTAATATCATATATGTCGAAGAAAAGCAGGAAATCCTCACATTTAAGAACCTGGAAGCAGCAAATGTTTGACATTTGGCTATTTGGCAACTACTTTTCTTCCATTCAACTAAATCTATTCATTGACTGATTTGTTGCAGATAAACCGTTAATTTTCATTTCGGTCCTTCTGCAAAAAGGACACAAAACAGACTAAAGATTGATTATTTAACAAACATTTATTTGCAGGTAAAAGGTTGGTCATGCTTACTTGCCAACAACTCCCCAAAGTGGATAAATATATCACCGGATAAGTGATTAGCAGGACAGGAGAGGAAAGTGCTCTGTCAATCTGTCTGTGTCTAAAGTTAAATGGCTCGCCTGGAGCTGCATCTTTCCTCCATGATTACTTTTAGACTGTCAGAGGTCACAGAAGTAGATCATTCATCTCCCAACCACCCAGATCAAATCTGTCAGCGTCCCACATACAGATAAAGAAAAATCAAAATGATCAGCATTTATAAAAAAAAGAAAAATCTCTTTCCATGGAGAATTATGACCTATTAAGATTGTGGCTTTGGGGATATTAATACGCACAGACAATTTTCCACCAAATGTGCACAGTTATCCCTTCAGATTAAATGTGTTTATCCCACAAGTTATTCTTGTGCCCACCTCAGTCACAAAGGAGGATTAAATAATTCAGTCATCATCAGCAAGGATTTAAATAATTCTGACAGATCTGAAATAAAGTTTAAAGCAGGAGTGTGCTTTGTTGTAGTAAGCATCCCTTTACACTTTTTTAACAGATGCATGACGATACAGTGATGGATGCAAAAGTACAAGAAATGTAACATTTGCAAAAGTACAACTATGGACTCAAGATACTTGATGACAGAAATAAGTAAACACAAAAAGAATCTGACCAGACATGTAAATCACATTTTATAGACTTGTTCATCAACCTTTAAAAACACAGCCCATAGTGTCATCTTCTGCAGAAAGACAACATTTAAGCCTTATCATGATATCCAAGATCTAAGATGATATATAGTTTTCTTTCACGATTGCGATAGACAGCCCTTGTACCACTGGTGGCTCTGGTGTAACGTCAGTGGTGAGCACAGAAAGTCCAGTCTGGTTAATGCTGAACTCTAATCTTAATCTTTCCTGCAGCCTCTGAGCGTTGTCCCTCTTCCTTTGTCGTCTTCCTGCCTCCTAAATCTCCAGTTATTTTCAGACTGGTCAGACTGACACTATATCTAGTGGTGTATTTTCATGCTCTCACAGGTGGGGAGGATTCAGGGTTAACCATGCATGCCACCCTGCGCTCCGGCCAGCATTTTGGGCCAGTGTGTGTGTAAGAGTATGCAAAGCGTATGCACACACACACACTCACAGACACATGGCGATCAGCTATGCATGATACTGCACACACACGCCTCAGACACACCCCGGTTTGGTGACACCGGTCACTATGGGAACATAACATGGACCGGTTCTCAGGTGTCACTGTTTCCAGGGGGGGCAGTAGAGCAGTAGGCTGTATATCATCACATGACCCGATCAGGAAATGAGACTGGCACAAACAAGACCTTTCTATCTGTTTATAGACAAGACAGGGTGGGATTAGACCGTACCAAAGCTGATGCACGCTGTCCAAGGTGCTCTAAACCTGTTGGGTGTGACATTGAGCAGGTTAAAGTTGTACGGGCTTAGAGAAACACAAAGTTAACTTTAGTGACAGGAGTTAACCTCTGCTGTCACCGGCATGCGGTACATAGCAGGAGTTAGGGTCTGTCACACGGAATAAAGCAAAGAATGTGTGTGACTGAACAAGTGTGTGTTTGTGTGTGTGTGTGTGTGTGTGTGCCAGATGTCTCAGCTGTCCTGGGCAGATTAACTTCAGTGGTCCCAGACAACCAGCTGTGTCTGCATGAGAGAGAAAGAGTGTGAGAGCGAGGATTCATGGATTTTCCATGCATCAAATACTGTATGAAAGAATGTGCAATAACGATGACACAGACTTGCTGTTGGCAGACATGTCTTTCATGCTTCAGTGGAGTTTTTGTAAAGCCAGGATGGTTGTAGTCTTCCACGGGCAGCACCACAGAATAGGGATGCAATTTTGAAGCAATTGATTTAATTGATAGCTGTCTATTATCGGTTCATCATCAATAATGTATGAAAAATGTTGATGCTTTTTAATGAGAAAACGTTTCTCGAAATGTTTTAACCCCTCAATGCAAGATTAGTATAGTCTACATTTGGGGTTAAACTAGCAGATGAAGTAAACACCAAGTTACTAGAATGATAAACTGAACAACAAAAAACTAAATAATGACTTAATTTTAACTGTTAAGAGTTTCTGTCTGCGGTTCAACAGCTGGCCAAACAAAATCCAACCCATAATGACCCACTAAATGGCTAAAATATGATAGTATCAGTCTGTGTAGAATGTAATTTGGTGTTTTATTTTTAATTGCAAATTACTTATATTAGTATAATACATGTTCTCATACCAGTATTTTATTTTGACATATTTGAATTACAATTTTAATTAAAAATCCCCTCTAGGATTATATGTTTCACCATATTTTGTTTATTTTCATCAGATTAAAATGAGCAAAATCTCATGCTGTGATTGACATGATAGTAGTGCCTAATCTCCACATGTCAGTGTAAATATTTTAGTATTCGACTAATTTATTTTACTGTTATGCAAAAGTATATTACAATGCATTTTGAAAACATGCACTACACTAAGAAGTGCCTTTGTACCTCATATTGAGCAGATATCAATTGTCAGCAGCTGTGGAGCGATGTTTTCTGGTGTCAAATCACTCTGGTTAATTACTTTGATCCAGATTAAACTCATCCTCAATCTGGATTATGACTTTATCTCTCTGCCTTTCTCTCTATTTTCTCTTTATTGTCTTCTCTTGTTCTCCATATGTCACGCTGCCATTACTGTTCAAAACACATCAGCACATGATAACATTATAACAAGCCTCTCTCAGTGGTCTGTTCTCTGTATGTATGTCTCATCAACAGGCTTTAATCAAGCACATAAACAGTTCAGGATGGTTTGTCAAAGCCTGAGTTTACACCTTTTATATGTCAACTTTACAGTTGAGTCCCTGAGCTATGCTTAAGTTTTTCTGCAAAACTACTTCGCAACACTTACAGCTGTTATTAAAGACTTTCTAACCAGTTCAACTTCTGCTTTACTGAACTCATTTTAGCTCATTTCCCAAAGTGCAACTCTATTTTTTAATCCAAACAAAGATAGTAATACTAAATGATTCATGACCTTGCTCACTTTGTTCAGTGTGAAGCAAAAGTTTAATTATCAACCATGTTTGGATGTGACGATGTTATTTGACATTACTGCTGTCAGTTATTTTATATTTTCAGTAGCAGATTTATAAATATTCTCAGTATTCTCAATATATCAGGGAAGGGTTATCAAACACTTGTGACAAAGATGACAGAGGCAGGATATTTTACAGTTTAACAATTAGCCTAACTTTATAGTCCAATATCACACAAGTGCAATGAAACATTAAATCTACTGTGAATCTAATGCTAACAAATTCCCCCAAGCATCTTTCTCTGATTCATCATTTTTCTCTCTCTCTCTCTCTTAAAAAAGAGTTTTCATGTTGGCATATATCGGTCAACATGTACGCTCGTACCAATATATTGGTGGTGGGCCAATATCAACCAAACAACATACCAGTCGGGCAGTAAAAGTCCAAGCTTGGAAAATATAAAAAATCTTTACCATCATGCAGCAAACACATTTTTTAAAAATTCTAATTGATAGAAAAGTCTTTGATGATTATGTAAATATCTTCAAACCAGCAGCAAATGTTGTCGAACAACACTCTTCTTCTCTTTTTGTCTAAAAAACAGATGCTATTCTCCGTGACTAGAATGGTAATGGTAGGACACGAGAGGTCCAAATTGAAGGTCAACTCAGGAGAAACATAAACATATTGTGTCAGTTGCAGCAGCCTGGCCCCATATCATCATCGTCTGGGCCTGCAAAATCCTGGCTTTTATCTCTTTAATGCATCACAGCTGAGCATATGTTGTGCTCGTTAGACATTACACCACTAACTTGATTTATTGCGTATTTCTCTCTCTGTCTGCTGTCTGTTTTTCTACCCTGTCATTCCTTCCATTTTTACAGTTGTTAAAATAAAAGTAAAAGATACTTTGGCCCACTTCTGCCCCCCCACACACAGTCTCACCTCGGGGTTTAAACGCTAGCTGCTGCTGCCATTCACTCTGACTGAGCGGTGCAATCCAGCATGAGGCTTGAGAGGGAGCGAGGAAGGGTCAGATTACTGTTGCTGGCACTGAAATACCCCCAAGGCCTTTGGCTTAGTTTTTGTAGCCCCATGAATGCTCACTGAACGCACACATACACCATATCTCTCTTTTTGACGCACATTTTTTTTCTTCTGCCCAAATTTTTCTATCCAAAACATGTACGCTCACACCAGCAACTATGTCTAATTGCTGTATTTCAGTTTCAACATTTAACACGTAACCGATCGTTAGCTGCCTCCACCCCCGGCCCACTGTCTGTGTCCTGCATCCCACACACACGCACACACACACACACACACACACACACACACACACACACACACACACACACACACACACACTACCTACACTAAACACACTTGTCCTGCTCTCCTTTAATACACTTCTCTCCTTGGTCAATAAATTATGCATGACCACGCTGTAAATGTTTCAAAGCCCCCGAGTCAAACCTTAATAAACACGACATATGCCGACATATGTGTGTGTGTGTTTGTGTGTGTGTATTTATGTGTTGGTGTGTGTGTGTGCCTGTGTGTGTGTGATGATCAGAGACAAGAAGAAGAAGGAGATGCCAATGGGAAACATCTGGTCATCCATTATATAACAAAAAAACAATAGGCTGTTTTCATAGCTGCAGATGCACTGAGTGTGTATGTGTGTGTGTGTGTGTGTGTGTTTGTATTTCTGTCAAACATATGGCACATGTGCTTCAGAAATGTACATGATGAAAAAAAAATGTTAATAAATATCGCCTGACAAAAAGAGCAAACGCAGACAGAATAAGAAAACTAGAAGGCTTAAAGTTGAAATGGCATTAAACTAAACAAACCCTGATATCAAAAATACATCAGCTCAGTGTGTTTGTTGTGGATGGATGTTTAGGAGCGCTGTATATGAGCAGCAGAGACAGAGAGAGTGTGAGCCTGCAGTTAACGGTTTGGGTGATAACTGTAATCTGTGCTAATCTGGATTAGACGTCTAAACAGTCAAACCTCTCTTCTTTTCGATTCATCTTTGGCTGCTGGTTACACAACCGCTCCAGAAAGCAGCGTGTGTGTGTGTGGGTTGGTGTTCTGGTTGTATGTCACACTTAGCTTAGCTTCCTGATTCCCTCCTCCTCCTCCTCCTCCTCCTCCTCCTCCACCACCTCCTACTCCTCCTCCTGCTCTCCTGCCTGCTCAGGATAGACTGTAAATTGGAGTGCAGGTTAGAGGATTGAGGTTATCGTTCACTCGGGCTTCTACTGCGTGCATCTAAATCAGGGACGTGCGCGTGGGTGCAGTTTGGGAAAATGGAATGAGGGCACACAGCAGTGTGTCTTCGGCGTCACTCTAATTTGGTTTCTACTGTTCTAATGTTGGGGGGAGGGTGAACCGGGCCGCAGCAGGTTCCTGTGTCACGGACACAGTGAAGCACAGTGCAAAAGTCTACAAGCTCTTTGCTGCAAAATATCTATAACTTAATCGATCCTGTTAGGTGTAAAACAAGTGTGAAACAGTGTCGCTATCACAAAGTTAAAAAACAAAAAAATAGCAGATCTTCATTTGTGAAAAATCGAGCATTTTCAGAAATGTTCTCACAACACAATTGCTGAAATCTTATATTGACTTTGATCCTAAATCCTCTCTCTGTAGTCTAAATCTACATACTTTTCTATTTATTATTGATATATATATTGTTGTATTTATACCTTTATTAAAAGATTTTAAATGATGTATCTAACATACCACTGAGGTTTTCTGAGATTTGTGGTCAGGATCTGTTTTGCAAGTAAGAGGCTGAAAAAGGACAAAACAACAGCCTGGTCTCGTGTACTTCAGGGTTATGCAAGTTGCATCTGATGCAATCCCGCTGCTTCTGTTGTGTGTTGTGATGGCACCATGAGATCTAAAATGTTGCCTGAGTGCATTATGAGTACACTGTCTCTTCTCGATGTCTGTCTTTCTCCTTTAGACTGACTTTAATTCCTTCAGGCTAATAATTCTTTGCTTTTCTGTAAAGCTTTTAAAATGTCAAATTGACGAGTGACTCATAAAAGAGTGATGCATCAAGCCTCATATTTCTTTCCCAAGTTAAAGTTTTTGCTGATATTGTGCACCGGTTTTATTCCAATGGGCTCTCTTTCACTGATTTAAAATCTGTATATCTTACTGGTATAACAATGGAATATATATTATAGGTATATTGGTATATTGGCACTGATATACATATTTGTGTATCTTTAGGAAGAAGAAAGTAAAGCATCATTTGTGGGCTTTTTAGTTAGTCTAAGTAGTCTTTCAAAAAGTGGACAACAACTTTAAAGGATTATTAAAAAAAATACAAAACATTGACTTCCACCTTCTCTTTTTTGTCTCTACATCATTCTAAAAACCGAGTACATTTATATTCTGGACAGCTGATTGGACAAAACACGCAATTTAAGACATCACCTGTGCTCTGGGAAGTTGTAATGAACACTGCTAAATGATTAATTAGTCAAAAAATCTGTAATAAAAGTGATCGTAAGTTGCAGCCTTCGTTCCTGTCCACCTCCCTTACATCTGTCTCTTCCTGTCCTCCTTCTGCAGGCTGTAACAGGGAAGAGCTTTGGAGACAAGGACTTCCGCAGCGGATTGGAGAACGGCATCCTGTTATGCGAGTAAGCCTGTGACATCACTCCCACTCAGTTTTTAATGTCTGAAGTAGCAACGACACACATAAATTCCCCTCTGAGCCTCAATAAATCTCTGCTTCTCCCCTCCTCCACGCAGGCTGCTGAGTGCAATCAAACCAGGGCTGGTCAAGAAGATCAACAGATTGCCCACCCCCATCGCTGGGCTGGTAAGAGGACACTCCCCAGTGTGACACGCAGACCTGTAAACCACCCTGTTCGTCAAAGTGATAAACTCTGTCTGTCTGTGGTCCCCTGCTGTCTCCTGTAGGACAACCTGTCAGTCTTCCTGCAGGGCTGTGAGGAGTTAGGCCTGAAGGGCTCCCAACTGTTTGACCCCGGGGACCTGCAAGACACTTCCATGCGAGCTAACCTCAAGTAAATACGGATGTGTTTATGTGTGTGTGTGGATTTAATTCCTGTTTATGTCCATTTTTAATGTACTATCACATGTCAGTAACACACTTCTCTCATCAGGGACTCTGACTGCAACCGCAAACTAAAAAATGTGAGTAAACCATCGCCTTCTCTTTTAATTTTCTTGCTTTACCTTCTCCGTCAGCGTGTTTAGCATTTATGAATATTCACCAAACCTCCCTGTATGGACGTCTCTCAGGTGCTGAACACAGTATTCTGGCTCGGGAAGGCTGCCAGCGGCTGCGCCTCCTACAGCGGACCTACTCTCAACCTCAAGGAGTTTGAAGGGCTTCTCGCTCAAATGAAGGTGGTGAGTAAACAAAGTGAAGAGGACGGAGCAGGGAGGGGGAGGAGAAGGAGACAGACAGATAGCGGCGCGGAGGAGGTGCGGGGGATGGATTTGTTAGCTTCCTGTCTTTGTTGGGGTGCGGGAGAGAGACGCGCGAGACAGGACACTTTTTTGTTTCTGCTACGCCACAGCTACTCCTATTTCAGGGAGAGACAGAAAGGAGCAACAGGATATGTGTTGACAAAGAAGACACTCCTCTCTCCGTTTGATAGGCTGATCTTCACAGGATGCTCAGAGAAACTTCAGTATCTACAAACAAAATGTGTTCACTCAGCTTTCTCGTCCAGTTTGTTTCAGAAATAATTAGCTTCTTGTTTAATTTTCAGTCCATAGCTCATAGGAATCAATTGTTTCTGTCTTTGTTTCTACATGCCCCGAATACTATTGATATTTTTTTTAAATCATCATAATCATCATTAGAATAATCGTATATCATATCATAATGCATCATTTTACGATGTAATACTTTAATAGTTTAAAGATCACTTAACCACAAAATAAATGAAATTCCAAAGTCAGATGTCAGCTGAGATCTGCTACGCTGGATATGTTGTTTGGTTTTTTTGCTGTATTTGGCGTATTTTTCTTCTTCTTCTTCTTTTCTGTCTATTTTGCACAATTTTTCCACTTTATGCATTTCTCCATCTGTTTGTCTGATTGCTGATGTGTTTTTGTGCACATGCGTGTGTTTAAGGAGACGGAGGAAGGAGGGGAGAGTCCGCAGAAGCGCAGTGTTAGAGACAGCGGCTATGACTGCTGGGACTCTGAGAGGAGTGAGTCTCTCTCTCCACCGCGACACACTCGCGACAACTCCCTAGACAGGTGAGGGAAATCTGTCAGCGCTCACTCACACACACACAACCAAATATGTGGACACGCACACCAGAGGTGCTTCAGATTCCTGATGAGGACTGAAATGCAGCTGTGGAGGTTTTCCACGTTTTAGTAACTTTTAGTAAGTTATGTTTGCAAGTAAATAAATAGTAAATATTAAAGTGTTTTCTTCTGATTTTGACAGCCTGGACTCCTTTGGCTCCCGCTCACAGCACAGCCCGTCTCCTGATGTGGTGAATCGTGGCAACAGTGATGGTTAGTTCTGATAAATGTCTTTCAAATAAGAAAAAAAGTCAGTTTCCTCCTAATTCCAGTCTTTATGCTAAGCGAAGCCACCCACATACTTAATGTGCAAACATGCAATCAAAAACATCTTCTCATCTCACTCGATTACATGAAAAATCCAGCATATTCCCTGAAATGTTGAACTATTCCTTTAAGCAGAAATACAAAACCACTCATCCTTAAATAGTCTGACTGCTGTTCTCCAACATGTTGTGGTTCTGACCTTGGTATGTTTTGGCCAGTCTGGCAGGCTTTGGACAACAGCTGAACGTCTCACCCACACTGTGTGTGTGTGTGTGTGTGTATGTGTGTGTGAGTGCCCCAGATGCAGCAGCTGTTGGTCTAAGTAGCAATCACTGGAGACTTGGACCTGGGAAACACAGGCTGGGGTCAACATCCTGCCTTTCATATGTCAGTGTGTGTGTGTGTGTGTGTGTGTGTGAGGGGAGTATCACAGGCATCCTGTTTGTGTCCTTTGTATTGACAGTGTGAAATGTGTGCAGCAGGGTGACAAGAAAAACACTATTCCAGAGCCACGAATAGACTCATTCCCTACATTCCCCAGAGGTCATAGAGAAAGTGTGCTGCCTCACCAACTAATATTTATTACCCGACAAGAAAAGATTTATGCTAAAAACCCTGACAGAGGGTTTGGCAAGAGGTGTAATCATAGTTTCTCACTGTCTGGTGTATAAGAAATACTTTATTAATTATTTATTTAATGATTGATTGAGGGAAAAAGTATAAATAAGCAATGTGAGTAATGAAATATGTTTAAGAAACTGTTAAAACAAAGCCCTGACATACTTTCTAACCTTCTTCACTCTCTTCTCTTTTTTCGCTCCATCACTCTTTGGCTCCCAGGGCGAGGCAGCGACTCGGAGGCCGATGCCCCCGGCAGGAGGCCAGATGTGCGAAAGGATGACATGTTGGCCAGGCGGACTGCCAGCAGTGAAGCAAGGAGCTCCATTCCCTTTAACCAGTTTCTACCCAACCGAACCAACGCCAGCTCCTACATCCCGACTCCACGTCGAAAACAGCATACAGAGGAGGGAGAGCAGCGGAGGTAATGATCAGTACTATTAAGAAATCTGATGCATTCTATGTGTAGGTGTTGCAATGGAAAATACAAAAATGAAAAGAAGCAGAAGGTAAATGACACACAGACACACAAACCTCCTCATCCTTAATCTTTCCCTGACGTTACACACCGCTCCCCAGTCACCCGGGACTGTTCCACAAAACACCCAAGACTGTCACTTGGGCACCTGAGAGCAATGGAGAAAAACTAAAGCAGGAAGAGGAGAAGACGACCCAGGAAGTGTTGGAGCAGAGGAGGCTGCAGATGTTGGAGAAAGCAGGGATCAAAGTTCTGCCTGCTGCCGTTCGCTACAGCAGGTCAGGGAGGAGAGGCATGAGAGCTGCTGCTGTTGTGGTTTGACAGTTGTGGTCGTGTTCACTAACGGGTCGTTATGATGGAATTTTGTTTTCAAGAGTGTTGCATTCACACTGGTGCTGTGGTTTGTGTAGATATCTGGTTGTAAAAATCCGGCTTATTAATGATGATGAGGTCTGTGTGTGTTTGCCAACACATCCGACTAACTGCTCGCTCCTGTTCTCCTTGAGACTTCGGGCTTAACTTGACATGCCTGGCCAAGAAGTACTTGAGATTTGCCCTAAGACTTGGACCAATTGACTTTAATCCCATATCTGGTAAAGAATGCTTGTTTTTTTTAAGCACACATTGATAAGCTTGTGTGTGATCTATCACTATTCAACGGGGTCTTGCCAATAATATTTGTGGGTGCATGTCGCATCCAAACTCACACGATGGAACGCTGGATTTGTGATATTCTCTGAAATGACCATGCAACGCCATCCCGTCTCCAGCCTCAGCCCTCCTACGACTGACGAACAGCAAGTGAGGTCACCGTCGCCGAACATCATCCTTCGCTGTGACAATGACTTTTTGAGCTCTCAGAAATCTGCGTGGGACACCTCCTCTGACGGCGAGGAGGAGGTGGTGGTGCGGAAAGTCCCAGACGTTCGTAAAGACGACCTGGCATCCAGACGAGGTCATCGAGGCCCTGTCGCTTCCAAGGTGCACCAGTTTGTCCCTTCACCTGTGTGTAGTGACAAAGACCTGGCGCGCTGGGAAGGCATCCGACGAGCCTCGCAGCAAACACTGCAGGAGAAGGAGAACAGGTTAGCTCACGTGTCATCGTGTGTGATGCTGTTTTTCTTCTATTTTCGCTAACTCACTGCTAAACATACTCTTCCTTTCTTTGGGTGTTGTGATCACTGGTGGTTTGACGTGTGCGTGTGTGTGTGTGTGCTCCACTTTGATGTGAAATGTGTGCCGTGTGATGCGATCGTGTCGGCTCTGTGACTGAACAGTGAGAAGGAAGCGGTCCCTGACATCATTACACGCAGAGACAACCCCTTCCTAAACTCCGCCCCTCGCCACGAGGAAGAGGAGGATGAGGAGGAAGAGGGAGAAGAGGGAAAGGTTCAGGCGATGCCTAATAAGCAGAGGGACGACCTGGCTCAGAGGCGGGCTCAGAGTAGGCCCCTCCCTCACAGGGACGGACCAAAGAGCTTTGTTTCTGCCTCCATGAGCCAGGCAGATATGCAGAAGTGGGAGAGGCTCAAGATGACTGAACCCAGGTGCCCAACACACACTTTCTGTCGCAGCACACATGCAGTACAAATGCTGTATGTCAAGTGCGTGGTTGGTAGATGACTGTGCAGTATGAGTGAGTGAGCCTTTAGTTTTAGTGCCAGCCTTAAGCAGATCATTGCAGGCAGAAGATTAATCTGCCGAAAGACGTTTCACCCCAACTGGAGAGTTCACTTGATAGTTTTTAAACCTGAAAAAACTGGCTTGAATACATCGGGTACCTTATTTCAAATGTCCTCCTAGTTTAATCCTCACTAAACCACTGCAAAGTACGTATAATTTAAAAGCACAAAGTGTTTATCTGTGTCAGCTAAAATCCAAATATCCCTGCACCAACAGTTGTAACAGGCATGCGGATGAAACAATCAAGACAAACCGTGTTTGACACAATCTTAAGAGTTGCTGGTAGGCCGAGTAAAGCTAGCAGTTTCCTCTTGTTTCCGGTTTTTGCATCCTTGAAACTAAAACATTTTTTAAAACCTTAAATTTTTAAGGTCATGTCAGAATCTTTTCTTGTTACAAACAAACCATAATTACTTAAATAACCTCAAAATATACCTACATGTCTACTTGTTAGTATTCAGTTTCAGCTCTGTTCTGTCATAAGTCTCTTATATCATTCTGTAAGCAGCCAGTTATGTCTTCAGATTTATATTCCCTCCTCTTCTTTTCTCTGTCGCTCCCCATGTTCTCATCTACTTGTTTATTCTCCTCACTATTGTGCACTTCAGGCCTCTTCAGTCTTCTTTGACAGGCATTGAAACAGAGCAGGGAACTGGCCGGTGTGTATGAGGCTCTGTGTGTGTGTGACCAGAAGAGAGGCGACTGTTGGCTGTGAGCGCTGCCTCTGCCTTTGTTTTTCTCCCTCCGTGCTGATGTCATTAGATAGGATAAAGAGTGTTTTGTGCTACCAGAGGAGCAGCATCTACCAGGAAAATTTGGCTACCTCAATTGGATAATGAGCCTGGTGTGTATGTGTGAATGCACATGTGTGTTTAAGGGATTTAGATACACAACATGCTTTGTCCCCTTCTGTCCATCCACACTTCCTGTCTGATTCACCATTTCCACTTCATCCTTCCTTTGTCTTCACAGTCTGATCCTCTGTGTCTAGTTGCTCATGATTTCTTTTCCACCCTCTTTCCTCCGGCTGGCTGTTGTTGTGTGTGCATTTGTGTTTGTATACGTGTCTTCATGTGTGAGACTGTATGTACAGTGAGGCTAGCCCGGCCCCTGTGTGTCAGGCTTGTCTGGAGAAAAATTATGGAAGTCCTTTCAGCGGATCAGCAAAGGCTGGACGAGGTCACGGCAAAGTTGTGACCTTTGGGGGCGTGACTGAGATCGAGCAGCCAATAGACACAGTCACGTCAAGTGAAGGGGAGGAGACGGAGTTGCTAAGACGACTCCTTTCCAAGGCAACTGTAGCCATGCCTACCATTGGCCTGGGCTCCCAGCTTTCAGAGCGGGAACGCAGGTACGGACGAGGCCAAATACAAGATGACTGAATCCAAAGCCTTTTGCATTAGTGTGGGCTGTATTGAGGAACAAACAGGTCCCTCTCTATTACATTACTTATTAAATAATTTCATCTAATTGCTTGTTGATGTCATTTTGGAAAAAATTTCAGGCCTATTTGAATGAGTAAATTAGGTAGTTTGGATGCTTCTCCCTGCAGTGTACTGATTTGCTTGAAGTTTTGATAAGAAACAAAGGTACACACACTCTCAAACTAACACTCATCTGATACACCAGTACTGGCACGTCAGAAGATAAATAACAAGGAATTGCAATTGAGAAATATGAGATATGGCAACCAAATTCTTGCTATTCTCATGAAATTGTTTTTGTCTATCATATTTTTTAATTTAAAACAGAGTTTTGGCCAATATATAAGATTGTTGTAATACTCAATATGGGGTGAGCGAGCTGATGGTTTCAGATCATAATCGACTTTTCTTTGGAATTGTAGAGATTGCCCTATTTAACGTCCTCTTAAGTCTGTTTCCCAACTTCACATATTCTAATTTACAGGTAGCTCTGCACTATGTAAACAAACCATTGGAGTGATGACTGGACTGCTGACTGAAAAAGGTCATATAAATATGGGGCATCATATCACCAGTGACTAATAAGTGCTGCGAGCTATATTCTTTTTATACATCCATGACTGTTAGCAGTGCAGCTAGCCAGACAGGCATCAAAGTATTGGTGTTTACATCGCTAGGGCAGGAGCATTGGACCGGTGGGAGAAAGAGGCTTTTAGGCCTGAGGCTAGCTGGTTAGCTCGCTAACTTTAGTAGGAATCGGTCACAATTAATAGCCTATAAATGAAAAAGCCATATTAGCCGACCGCTAGTTTTTGTTATAATGTGAAAACTGTTTGTTCTTCACATTCTGTTGATAATGTTAGCGATTTTTTTTATGTTTACACTCAAATAGACATTATGCACTTTTAACAATGAGTACGAGTTATTTTTGCGGCACACCAGATAACAAGCTTGTACCGAAAAAGAACAGTTTTTAATGCAATATTGTGTTTTAATGGTACATGTTGAGAAATGAAAAGGCTCGGTCAAGTCTGGCTAGAGCCAAAATTGAGTATGTAGGTTGTGGATCATGATTGAGATTAAATAGGTCGTGGCGTTATCTTTTGGCAAGATCACCCACGCCAGTGGCTGTATCAGCCTCACAAATCCTGGTCAGGCCATAGAGACAACATGTAGCAAATGCACAGTGAATGCTTTTTTTGTGGAGTTTTTCTAAACTTTTTCTCCTGAGATCTAACACAGTCTGTTCACTTCTGAGACTTGATTAATACATTTCACTTAAAATCAAAACATGTCAATTTGTAGATGGAGACTGGTGGTCAAAGTGCTTGTTCTTGCTCAAAATGTCATCACAGCTCTTTGTTTTTTTAAGATTTGCATCGGTTTTGCATGTTTCTTTTAACCCTCATTTGTTGCTAAGACACTCCCCTTTAATGGTTTCTAGTTTGACATTTTTTTCTCATTAATGATCTGTATTCTGTACTCTTAGTGATCACACAAGAGCCACTTTTCCGCCTTGTTTGTGCATGGATTTGAAGATAGATGCACGTTTGGGTGTAAATTATCCATCGTTGTTGCTACGCTTTGAGCTTTATGTGATGCTCTCACAGCCAGGTAAGTGGGGCCGACCACAGCCAGACTACCCCTCCCTCTGCTGTCCCCCCTGAAACTCCTTCCTCTCCTGCTGAGCTGGATGCACGTCTGGCTCAGTATGAACGGCGGACAGTGGAGGAGGAGGAGGAGGAGGAAGAGGAGAGAATCCCAGATCTTCGGAAAGACGACATGATGGCGAGGAGGACAGGAGTTTTCCATAAACAAAGCACTGCCCCTGGGATTTACAACCGTTTCCTGCCTTTGCCCGCCTCCAAGCGCTGCACACAAGGGGAGGTCACCACTGATGCTGCTCCGCGGAGCAAAAGGGAAGTGCTGGCAGAGAGGAGCAAGATACTGAACGCCAGGTGGGCTGAGATGTGTGTGTCTAACAGCATGAGGAGGCTCTAATACTTTGTGTGGTTTACATCCTCAAAGAAATTCTCCAGCTTGGTGTTTAGTTATTTCAACTGTAGAAGTTTCCCTCATAGAGCGGAGCAACAGCAGCCCAGAGCTCTCATGGAAACACCTCAACCGCACCCTGACACGACTGTGATCCGGGCAACGTCTCACGGCGAATGTGACGAGGATGACGATGAATATGGTGAAAATGAGCCTCTGCCTGACCTGGAGAAGGACGACATGATGGCTCGAAGGACCGGATCATTCCAGAAACCAAGTGCAGCTAAAACTGTTCAGTCCATCAACCAGTTCCTGCCTGTACCTGGATCTGTTAAATACAGTGTCGCTCCAGTGTCTGTCATGAAGCCGCTACACAACAGACCTAAACTCACAGAGAAGATGGCTGGTGGAAGGTATTTACTCTGTTTGAATGAAGACGCATCTTCTGCAACTAACAAAGCACAGTTCACTGGCAAAGATGAGGGTTTAATTAAGTCGACATGTGATATGATCTGCAGTTCTAACATTAATAACTCTCTGTGGATGATTTATAGTTGGTCCTGGTTGACTTTGGTTCCATGCCCGCATGTTTGAGTGCCATCAGCTGGATGCCTGATGTGGTTTGATTTGTGTTATTTGTATATGAAAGAAGTGGTCGACTTTGATTTGTTCTTGTGGTCGGATTCCTGGAGCTCTGGTTCTCATATGACTTGGCCAAGTTTGTGCTTGGTTTGGACTTACAGTAAATGGCCTTTTGTTGTTGTTGTTGTTGAGGTTTAACCTTGGATGTGTTTGGCATGACTTTGGTTGGAGTTCTAATTGAGTATGAAGCTTTTTTCTTATCTTTGTATGTAAAGTGTAAATCACCACTGAATCACTTCACAGAAACAGCCGCTGCTCTGCTCTCTCGTTGTTTTACTAATCAGAGGGACGATAAAGATGTCAATTCAGTTCATTTCAAAGTAGCTTTGTTGCCGTGGGAAAAGTTTTTGTTGCTAAAGCAAGTTTGAAGGGATAATGAACAACAACAAAAAATAAAAAAATAAACTTTTACTGTTAAAATCGGTTTACTGTTACTGTTAATTATTATTTGCAAGATCATTTTCAAGACATCACAGACCCATGAAATAAAAACATTATTGACTTATTTCTGGTGGTATCTAGCCAGACAGATTGTTTCAGTTTCATTTCTCAGTTTGTGAGATATTAGTCTTTAAAAGTTTGCAAAAAACCCAAGACACAACTAAATACTGAACCAGTCAGAAGGACAAAATAATGAATATATAATTTGATAATTGATTTACGTACTCAGGCAAATTACCGAACAGCTTCATGTAATATTATCGGCTGGTAGTGACCTATCAAAGATATACCGTTATCACCGTATATGTTTTCTGACATGTAAATAAATTATGATTATTAAATTAAATGTGAAGTTTACTGTATCAGTGCGCTGGTGTCATTTTAGACAAAAAAGGTTACTGTTAAACTGTAAAATGTCCTTCCTCCGTTACATATGTTTGTTGCTGTGAGGTTTTAAGATTATCCAGATTAACAGTTTCTAGAAAAAGATGTTCCTTTTGATTTTTCTATACATCATTTTTAAATGTCAATTGTATTAGGATGGAAACATGCTGATACCTCACAACCTCAGCTGACAAGAGCAGTGAGAAAGTGAGAAAATATATTTTTTTGATATTGATATTGATATTGTGACACCTGACTGGGCTGTGTTCAGAAAAGTTTCAGAAAACAGAGAGCGGAGCAGATGTTTTGTTTTGTTTTGCTGTGTGTGATGCAGTCTTGATTTACGCTGTATTTCCTGGTAATCTCGGTTTTGTCACTGGATTTTAGCAGCATCGTTACCGTGCGAGCAGAACCTCAGGCCCCGCCCTCCAAAGCCCCAACCCTCCCTCAGAGAGCAGGGCTGAGGGAGAGGCAGGAGGAGGATGGAAAGCACGAGGGACACATCCCTAACACCTCTGTCACAGCTGTGACGGAGCCTCTCTCTCCTCCATCGCTCACCCCTCCACCCAGTCCTGCTGCTACCCAGACCCGAAAGGTGGAGGCAGAGCTGGAAAAGCAGAAAGTGGAGGAAGAGGTAGAGGTGAAGGTGGAGGAGAGAAAGAAGATTGTGAATGAGGAACCGCGAAAGAAACCCTTCTGGCTGGATGACGATGATCTGCCTCCCATAATGTGAGATGCCCGTTGAACTGTTTGCATGTGTCTTCATCACTTCCCTTCTCAGATTTAGCTCTGATATTCATCCAGTCTGTGTTTATGTCACTTAACATTTGAGAAAGGAAGCGAGCGAGAGTCAAATGATTACTCTCCACTGTTTGTTTGTTGTGCTGCAATAATGACAAGTTGTAAGAAGAAGCCTCTCCCTGGGATGTGAAGAGTTACATTAGCATTACACCCTGATGCTGTCCATTTCCCTCACTGCTCTTTCCTCTCATTCACTTTATTCTGTTATTGTTTTAGGATGAGCCGGCGAGTTGCTTTTTTGTCTGAGGACACTGAGTAAGTCTTCGGCGTGAAACCGGGTCGGCCTATTGCATGACACCAATAATTACACACTGTGCACGTTCATTTTTTAAGAGTATACGACACATTATCATTATTCTTATTACAGTGTCATGTCACATTTTTACTAACTTTATTTTTAGTTTTTGCTTTTAATGTTATTCTGTTTTGCACTTTTTTGGTTTAAATCCACAAGCCTGTGTAGACTTTACAACTAGCAAATTGTTATTGAGTTGAATGAATTTGTTTGGTTTGTCGAAATAAAAGTTATGTTTGCTCAGTTTCTTGTTTGATTTCTTTGCGATTAGTTTGTGAAAACAGTAACATATTTGTGTTACTATGTCAAGCAACACGTACACAACTAATATAAATCCACTAATCCACTTTAATGGACTTTTACTGGTTGTGTATAAGTATGTCTTGCTTTGAAATAGGTTGTTTATGTCATCTATTAATTTTGAAAAGGCAGCAGGGCTTTCTTCCTCCCTGTTCCTTTTCAATCGTGAAAGTGTTTTATTTTCTTGGATAAGATTGCAAACGTTTTAAATTTTGTTTTTGAAATGTTCACTGAAGTAAACAATGAGTGAATTTAAATGTATTATCCACTGTTTTCCAGACTCAAGTTGGACAACATGATTATTTTTGGTCGAGTAACTCATTGATTTATCCAGGATCATACTTTCTTTTCCCTCTGTAGAAGCGTGAGCTTGGGTGACATGCTTAACGAGGACGAGGTGGGACTCTTGCCAACGCTGAGCCAATCACGACATGAGCGCATGCATGAACAGTACAACAGCTTTATGGAAGAAGAGGACCACTGGCAAGACGTAAGAGACTTTAGAGAGTATGTGGTGTCTGTAATCAAACAGCAACAAAGCTGAAAGAGGAGAGCATTAAAGATGCTTTCAAATTCTCTCTTATTTTTACTGAAACAGCACTTTGACCTGACTTTTTCTTTATTTTCCTTTGGTACTTTTTGCTGTTTTTGTTGGTTACTCTATTGTCTCTGTTGCAAAAGAAAACAACCGTTAGAAAAGGAAAGCCAACAAAGAAATGTTGTGGGGATAAAATTAAACCTCTTATGTGATTTTATAAATCCGTCGAGTTGTGAAATAAATTAAAGCATTGTAATCTTGGAACTGCGAAACCAGGATTTTCCTCAGACTATAATCATACCATTCAAAAACTATAATTGTTGAATCCCTTACTGTGACAGGACTTGACTCGCTGGAAGAATCGCCGCCGCAGCGCGTCCCAGGAACTGATCAGGAAAGAGGAGGAGAGGAAGAGGATAGAGAAAAGGATGAAAGACGAGGCAAGTGAGCGCAGCAAGAGGAAAAGCATCAAGACCTACAAAGAGATCGTTGAGGAGAAGTAAGGAGGATATTATGGCTTTGAGCTTTTTCTATAAAAAAGTTACTTACAATATCAAAAACACAGAATTCTTTGATTTTTTTGCTTGTCTTTTCTAGGGAGCGCAGAGAGGCTGAGCTGTGTGAAGCCTACAGGAACGCAGCGACTCCAGAGGAGGCCGCCGTGGTTTTACAGCGCTACGCTCTTCGCTTCACCATCAGTGATGCAACACTGGACAGCCTAAAACTGCCCAGATCCACTTCAAAACCCAAACAAGACCCACTTCAGGTCGAAAAGGAGCACAAAGCGACATCACCTGTTAATGACTCTGAAACGGCAGAACCTCTGCACAAACCAGAACCAACGATCACGGACCAGACGCCAGCAGAACCTGAAGAGATGGAGATGGATACAACTCCTCAGCACGAGTTGTCATTGTCTGTCTCCTCCAGCTCCGCTACGCCCGTCAGTCCTCTCAGCCCGGTCACAAACAAAGAAAATGTGCCACCTCAGTCACTACAACTTAACGAACCTCAATCCACACCGACAGAGTTTCCAACCACACAGCTAAAACAACCGATTACAGGAGATTCAAAGCCTCAAATCAAACCCCTTTCACCTCAGATTGCACAAGCGCAGCCTCACACCACACCGCCTGTACACACACTTCCCTCTCCTTCATCTGTGTCCCCCAGACCCGTCCCCATACTGGCAGCCAAGCCCTACTGCCAGCCCAGGAGCACACAGTCTGGACACAAATCTGTGAAGGTGAGGGCTCCGTAACACTCTGTCATACCAGTCAGCAGCATCTGATACTCCATTGTTCCACCTCATTGCCTGACCTCATACTTACAGAAAAAGTGTTTGCTGTTTTTACATTTGGAAGCTGCTTTGAGCTCTTTGCATAAAGTTTGAGTTATAATTGAAGTACAAACTTGTTTTCAGATCTTTGGTGTGTACAGTATTAGTACTAGTATTGCATTAAAATTCTAGTATCGTTACAACTGTTCAATAGACACATAAATAAATAGACTATATATATATATATATAAATATATATAAGAAAATGATTTATCCTAATTGCTATGTATGTGTCCCATTCAGATGGACGGGTTAGTGCGATTGAACGGAGAGGCGACGGAGGATGTACCTGTTCCCACTCCACCTACCGCTGCTCAGCACCCACCACAGGAAATCAAACATGTTTCCTCTGAGCAGCCAGAGAAAGATGTTCCCTCCAAACAGTCGGAGAAAGACGTTCCCTTCAAACAGACTCAGAAAGAGGTTCCCAACAATCTGGCGGGGAAAGATGTTCCCTCCAAACAGTCGGAGAAAGATGTTCCCTCCAAACAGTCGGAGAAAGACGTTCCCTTCAAACAGACTCAGAAAGACGTTCCCAACAATCTGGCGGGGAAAGACGTTCCTTTCAAAGTGACGGAGAAAGACGTTCCCTGCAAACAGATGGAGAAAGACGTTCCCTCCAAACAGACGGAGAAAGAAATTCCCTTCAAAGAGACGGAGAAAGAAGTTCCCTTCAAAGAGACGGAGAAAGACGTTCCCTTCAAACAGACGGAGAAAGACGTTCCCTTCAAACAGACGGAGAAAGACGTTCCTTCCAAACAGACGGAGAAAGAAATTCCCTTCAAACAGACGGAGAAAGAAGTTCCCTTCAAAGAGACGGAGAAAGAGGTTCCCTTCAAACAGACGGAGAAAGAAGTTCCCTTCAAACAGACAGAGAAAGACAATCCCTTCAGAGAGATGCAGAAGGACGCTCCATTCAAACAAATGGAGAAAGACGTTCCCTCTGAGCAGACTGTGACCAGTCCTGTGGAGCCGACGCCTCTTCCACAGGCGGAAAAGTCCACTTCAGGCTCTGCCATCAGCTCCCTGATTGGAGGCCGAAACTGTATCATCACGACAACTATCGTGACAGAACTCACTCATGTGGAGCCGTATAACCCTGATATCCAAAGCAATGGACAGGTAAGATTATAAGTGACATGTTAGAGGTTTCTAACTTTGTGTTTAAGTCCATTTGATGCATTTTTCTACCTAGATAACTTTTGTTTTCAGGTGTTGAGATGTGTGAACTGTTTTCATGAATATTCCATGCTGGCTCACTCAAGTGTTTATGGAACACCCCGACACCTGAGACACGAGAGTCAGCTGTTGATTCTTACCGTTCAAGAGCTACAGTAGCTGAAAATTAAACCCAGGGGATGAACTGGGAGCAGGCATAGGTACAGTTAAAAACAAAATGATATTATGACTTCAGATGCATTAAAATGTTGCGGTTCAGCAGCTGACTCTGGTTTTATAAGCACTCTCATTTCCTCCAAGAAATGATTGTTTTATCTTTATTACCATCAAATCAGAACACAAACAAAATGAGCGAGAAGAGAATACAGCTTAATGTGCCCTCAGGGAAATTTGTCTCAGATGCCGCACTGCAGTACAACAACAATAAAACAGCATGTACAGTTCAGATGAAAAACTGCTAAAAGAAATGTCTACAGGAGCACATTTGTGTGCATTTTGTAAAGTTTAAAACTCAAAAATTAGGTGTGAATAAGGTTTTGTTTTCTCTCACAGTGGAGAGACATGAGTCTGACATTAAATCGTCAGCTGTTCACTGTGATGGACGGTGTATGTAAAGCAAGTTTCGACTCTCCTCAGGAGGTTGATTTTAATACCGCATTTACATAAACTCTAGCCAGCGACTGTCTGAAGAAAAAACACAGAGTAAAATCCAAAATACTCAAACTATCGTGTGTTTTAGACTTGAAACAATAAAATCAGTTATTTTAAGGATATGTGATTAGTGCCACATTGGTTCCAACATTCAAAAACAGCAGCATGGTCCATTAATTTTTAAATAAATAAACAGAGACAAGATCTATTTTCCAGGTAATGTTTTATTCCTCTAATTGAATATTTGACTTTCAGGTCAATGGTACTTTGGTGTTAAATGAGAGACCGGTGGACGAACAAAAGCCTCAGCCAGCTACATCACCGAACAGCATGCAGGAATATTCTCCCACTGTCACAGGTGAAACTTAACAAATAAAAATAAGTTGGTGATGTTCTGTATCATGTCTTATAGCAGATGTTAATTTAATCTCCCTACATGTTTCTGTTTCTGCCTCAGAGGGACTCGAGGAGAGCAGTGTGTCTGTGAGTATCTCCGAGCAGCTCCAACTTGTTCTTTCTGTTTCTCCTCCATTCTTCAATTTGACCCTGTCCTGACCCTTTGTCTCCAGTAGTGGCTGTAGTCAGACTTGTCCTCTCACCTTTCCTCTTTTTCTGTCCTTTGGTCCGTATACCTGTGTGCGATTGTTGGTTGGGTCTGGGTAGATTGAGACCCCCATGTTGAACTTGGCTAAACGTGTTAATCACTGGGTCTGGGACCCCAATGAGGAGCGTAAACGCCTGGAAAGTTGGCAACAGGAGCAGGAGCGCCTCCTACAGGTACACTGGTGGAATGGTGTGTAAGTGCATGTACTGGCACAGGATGTTCTGGATATAAATGTGTACGCGTTGATGTGTGTGTTATATGTGTCTTTTTTGTTCATGCAGTATTTAACATGTGCAATGTTTCTGTGCAGGAGCAGTACCAGAGAGAGCAGGAGAAGCTGAAGAAGGAGTGGGAGAAAGCTCAGCTAGAGGTGGAGGAGGAGGAGAGGAAACACAACGAAGAGGTACAATCACACACAAACTGACACACACAAGATATCAGCATTGCTGCTTTTCTAACATGTTGTGGCTTTATTCTGTTGTGTACATTTTCCAGGAGAGGAAGATCCTAGAGGAGACTGTAACACCCCTCAATCCCACCGGTTTGTTAAACCAGCAGTCAGGCCAGACCTTGACGACTTCTTCAGCTCCAGAAAATAACGAGACAAAAGGAGGAAACGTTCCGTTACAGCAAAACGGCGAAAGAATCTCCACAGGGAACGAGGATCAGCATGCGTCCAAGCTGCATTTCTTCCAGGGTGAGATACACGCAGAAATACAAATTGATATGCAGGAGGTGTGGACATCTCATCATCATCATCATCATCATCATCATCATCAACAACATCAACATCATCATCAGCCATTGTTTATTCAGGGAAAACAGATAGATATAAAATATTAGATTAAAAACAAGTGACACGTCTAATTTATCAAAGTAGTAATAAAGCACATCAACCAGTTCATCTTGTACACTTAAAATGATCCACAGACACACAAATGCTCAGCAATAAAAGTTTTTTGTGATGTATTTTTGTAGATTCTGTATGTGATGGTGAACCATCAAAGAAACAGGAACTGTGGAAGACGGCTTCTCTCGACCGCAACCCTCAACTAAACCAGCCACATATTGTTAAAAGGTATGTCAGGACGCTTTGTGTGTTTGTTTGTGTCTTTCAGGTCGCTCATTGCTGCATTTCTGTCCTGAATGTTCGTGAATTTGTTCTCATTGATTTGTGGTAGTTGCCGTTTAGTTACTACTCTAATACTCGTCCTCGTCAAGAAATCGTCATTGTTACCATATTCCAGCTATTTTGTTAAGTAAATATAGATATAATCTATTCAGCTCTCACTTTAGTCAATGTAATGAGTGAGACATAGTCCAAAAGCTCCCTCTACAGGCTGGGTGACAGACATGACATCACTGACAAACTCCTCCTTTCTATTTTCACCAAAATAAAACAATAAATTATCATGAACTCACATACCATAAGATTTAACAGTGCATACTTTACACTTAGTATAGTACCCATTACATATATAGCTTTTTCAAAATAATACCCACTGTGGATACAAGTGAGAATTATGGGCTAATGTTTAGCTTAAATGCTCCTGTAACAGTAGCAACAGCAAAAATAACTGATGAACAAGTAGACTGAAAGCCACTTGGTGTATTGAGTTACTATTAAGCTATTTTTATAGTAATAAATTGATATTTCATGAAGTGTTAACTAATCAAATAAAGTCATAGTGCCTTGATCATTTCCTCATGGTGCGCAGCAGGGAGTCACGTTACAGCCCACATTTCAACATCATGTGTGTGTCAAACACTTGTGTTAGCCATGTTTTCCTATTGAACTGCATGCCAAGATTTTAATAGAGATCCAAGGGCAGGAAGTACTGCGTGAACGTGTTTTATGCCCACATGGCAAACAATCGAATGGTGGATTTAATTGTTCATTATTTTACCGCTGAGCAAAACAAAAAAACGTGCTCATCATTTGTGCGCTGTGAAGAATGCTCAGTTGATAATTAGCATCTTGTTTTTTCACGTAAAAATAGAATACACATTTAGTTTTTTGACAAGAAGTGACTCTTCTGAGTTCACAGAAACATCTTGCAAACATATTCCTCTGCCTTTCTCTGTGGAGAGTTCATGTTCAGCCCATGTTTGTGTGGGTTTCCTCTGGGTGCTCCGGTTTCCCACCACCATCAAAACAGTATGTTGGGTTAACTCTCCTGTCAGTGCCCTTGATCAAGTCACTATCATAGAACTGGAGTTAGTCTGAAAAGTGATCCTCAGAGATGGGTTAAACGCAGAGAACACGTTGTACTATGTTGTGCTGAGTATGATTGTATGTGATTCTTCTTCTTATTTGTCTGCTTTGTCGACCACAGGTCTGAATCACATGACGCTGTGATAAGCAAGCAGCAGTCCTCCCCTTCATCACCTCAGCCTCCCTCACCCAGCAGGTAATGATGCAGGCACACATACCCAAAAACAAGAACAAGAATCCTCGAAATTAGAGCTTGTATCTGAAAACCCATCTGCCTTTTGCCTTCTCACTGTGTGTAGGTGTGTTAGTGGGAAGAGATTATGCTCTGGTTGTTCTCAACCACTGGGAAAAGGAGCTGCCATGATCATCGACACACTGGGGCTGTTTTTCCACATGCAGTGTTTCAAGGTACTTTATTGTTCTACTGTGCTCATGTACAGTAATTATTACTTTACACAGAGGAAGCATTTGGCTTCTGTATCAGTGTTATGAAGATGTTTACTGAAGCATACACACTCCCATCATAATCATCTCCAGGGTAGCATGCTCACATTAAAATGGAAAACAGAATGATGCCTGATGCACTGCAGGAATAAAAAGCTAATACTCATTTTCAACATTTGATAGCTTATCTGAAACTCTCCCATCTGTGTTTAATGTGTAACTGTGTTCCTGTTCTTCAGTGTGGAGTGTGTAAGGGGCAGCTGGGAGACGCCACCGCAGGGACTGATGTACGGATTCGTAACGGACTGCTCAGCTGTCATGAGTGCTATATTGCATCTCGGGGTGAGGACACATGCACACACACACACACAGACTGACACACATTTGCACACACATCTTTTTTCCGCTTCCTATCCTACAGTCCAGAGTGTGACAAGATGCTGGTCATCATAGAGAGGAAGGATTTTTAATTGAAAAGAACTTTGTCAACTAGAGACAGCCATCTGCCTTTTCTTGTGTATATTCTTATCGTTTCAAAAATGTGAATACCACTTCACCTTTGTATAAAAACTCTGAGCAGATCTTTATTATTCATAGTTGTAGGGGACTGAAGAACTGCACTATATGAATGCAGAGTGTATTTGTCCCTGTGCAACAATGAAATTAAAGTTTGTAGTCCTTTTCATGCCACACACTTAAACTGTAAACACAGGTAATTCAGTTTAGAAGAGAATTGGATAAAAACATAAAAATAAGATATAACAAACAGTCTTAATAAAGGGGCACTTGTCCTATAAAGTCAGTTTGTTTATTCAGTTCAGTCATGAAAGCGAAGATTTATTTGGTTGGTTGGTCAGTCAGTCTGAAACTAGGTAGTGCACCTTTACACAACCTTGTTATAAGTTATGAGAGCGGACGTTAATGCATTTTAATGTGTTTGCAGGCAGAGGTCAGCCCACCACACTATGATGACCTCCAGTTGAACCGTCGACATCAGCGATGGAGCGCAGAAGAATTCTAGCACCTTGAATCACATCCTGGAATATTCTGGAAACCTCCTCCTCGAACCATCGTCTTTTCCTGAAATGCACAAACAGCTTTATGGACGTAACTGAGAGCAAAAACCGGACTGACATGTGGACTGAGCGACACAACATCACGTGCACCCACAGCACAGTGTGTGTGCTTCCTAACTGTACACATGTAAACACTTCGTTTAATATGCGTAGCATGGATTTAATCAAGAAGTCAATGTGTTTAGGCCTTTGCACATCCATACTCAGCATGGTAAAGACACAAAAATAAGGATCTGCTCCATCACAAGCTTAACATGTTGCGCTAAAAGCTGAACACCAGTGTCTTCAACACATCAGTCTCAAACCCTTGACTCATTAACTCCTGCTTCTGCACTGATCACGTGACTCCACTCTCGCTGAGTGGTGACGAAAAGTGGTTTGGGTTGGATGACCTGAAGTAGCTTGACCATTACAATGCCTTACTCATCAACATACGTAATTTCTTCTCGTTCATTTTGGGTTTTGTGTTTACAGTTTTGCATGAAAGAAGAACATATATAAGTTATTGTGAGTATCGCTCAGAACGAGTAGTGTGGGTTTTTTGATGTATCTCCTCAACTTTAACTTTCCGCCAGTATGTTGTACATCCTCATGATATTTTAGACATTTTTTGTTTTGGGCATCCGGCTAACTTACACCAGCTTTTCTCTTTATAATTAATTTTACAGGAATGAGAATGCATGTTATTAATTATACTCGTTCTTTGGATTTTAAATATTTTCCTGATGTTTATCGTTTATTCTCATAGATTGACTGCATCCGAATCAGTGCCTTATGTAACGAATGCGAGGACGAGCAGTGTATGTGCAGGAGTAGTTCACACTCACACAGACCTCAGGGTCTCGGCACATTGTGTGTGTGTGTGTGCGTGCGTGCGTACGTGTGTATGAAACAATGCATGTAAAGGTATGTATGCGATGTGTGATTGGACTTGAAGCACAGTTCCATACCAGCAAAAAACATTTTAAATGGATCAGCATCTTCTTATCACCTGCTCTCCTTCCTTCCCATATGAGCTAAACCAATGACACAAAGTTATTTGCTGCTTCCCCGTTATTTACTCCCCCCGTATTGTGACAGTACACAATGTCCTCCGATCTCTCCTCGTCTGCCTCTATCACAAGTGTTGCCTCCCCGGAGTCTGAGCTGATGGTCTCTCTCCTCTGCGTGTTATTGCATCTGTCTGGACAGCTGACAGCGGCTTCATCATTCAGAGGAACTGAGCGCTCAGTTCATTGTCTTTTATAGCAAGTGTATGTTTATCAATAAAATATTTTAAATCGGATGCTGTTGCTTTTGTTGAGTTTTCTTTTTCAGGTAGAGAAATTAAGGTAGGAGCTGTAATCCCTTTTTGGCAAAATACAGCCTTGAATGAGTTGTATTGGACCTTTAAAGGTATTCCAACAGGTTCAAAGGACTGGAATGGTTATAATCTGTAAAATATAACTACCAAGTATGAAATCAAGTGAATGCGATGCAGTAACAACCTTTCAGTCATAAGGTAGGAGCTGTAATCCCTTTTTGGCAGGTGAAATACAGCTGTTTATGAGTTGTAGTGGCCCTATGAAGGTATTTCAACAGGTAAAAAGGAGTGAGTGGGCTATAATCTGTCAAATATAACCATCAAGAGTGAAATCAAGTCATTTTGATGTAGAAACAACCTTTCAGTCACAAGGTAGGAGCTGTAATCACTTTTTGGCAGGTAAAATACCGCCTTCTAAGGGTTGTATTGGCCCTTTAAAGGTATTCCAACAGGTAAGAAGGACTTGATTGGTTATAATTTGTCAAATATAACCACCAAGAGTGAAATGAAGTGAATATGATGCAGAAACAACCTTACAGTCACAAGGTAGGAGCTGTAATCAGTTTTTGGCACGACACCGGATTTTATTGTGCTAGGAACCAAAGTTCAAAGAGCCCGGGATCAGAAAATAGGGGAACCGGAAGTGTACTAATACTGACTGCCCGCCCCTTTGATAGCATGTAAGCTAAACGGTTGTTTGTTGTTGTTTTGTCATTTCTTCTTCAAAATTGTCGGACGTCCAAACAGAATGGAGACAAAGGGACCTTCGCTTTATGAAGTACGTACTTATCATTCACCGTTAACTGGTCGCCGTGACAACGGTTAGCTTGTTCGCTACAGAGAGATAAATAGCCTGTGACAGTTAGCCTGGGTTAGCTAGCA
>CAEMYA010001996.1:1983951-2013510 GCA_903131615.1 Diplodus sargus
AGTGGAGGAGGACTGTATGTACCTGCAGGTGCTTCCTCTGGTCGGATGCAGATTGAAGCCAAGCTGAAAAGCGAGAAGATGAAGAAGGCGATGATGATGAAGGTCAGCTCAAAGCCAGTGAAGGGCAGGTCCATCTACACAACTGTGCAACACAAAGCACGACATTATATCACACATTCACATTAAGGAAGAACATAATGCAGGACAGGGAAACCTGACGTTTGATGAAATCTTCAGAGTTATTTTCTATAAGACAATGTGGCAAAGACTGTGACAACTGACAGATTTGACCATACAGTACAATACATTGTTTTGATATTGCTGCCAGATTACTGATTTAAATAACAGACAGGTATTTTACCATCGTGCAACGGATAAATTCACCCCAAATGAAAATTCAGTAATCATCCTCTCACCCCTGTGCAGATGGAGAGTTTTGTTTCCCACAGAGCCTTTCTGGAGCTCCACAGCCTGGCACTTGTTTTAAAACATACAGAAATAACTGGAAAAAATATATATAAAATGACTCCGTAATTCCTATAGGAGCCCCAATTCCCAAATATATTTTGAAAAGACGTTATTTACACGCAAATTAAAAGCGGAAATCTTCACTGTAGCTGCTAGAAAAAAAAATAGCATATAGCATGCACCCATATCAAGTGGGTGAAGAAGCTCAACAGTACAGTAATAACATCTTTTCAAATTATTTTAGGAATTTTGGGCTTCCAGAGACTTGAATTACGCTGGAAGAACTGCATGGAGTCCCAACAAAATCAGCTGTTTAGGAGACCTACTCCCAAGCCAGCGTCATGCTTATATGTCTGGACAAACTTGCTGTTTTACATGTAGCATGATAATCACACTGACTGGACCTTTTCTTTTTTTTTCATTTCATCCACTCAACAAAATTGGTGTGTTGCTGATCAGAGTTTTGAAACAAGTCTACCGTGTGGATGAAATTAGAATTTGAGATGATTTTAATCCAGAGTGAAGCTACATGCAAGCTTAGATACAGATTTAATTTATTTGTCACAGCATAAGACACAACCTGTCTGCATTACATACAAGAAAATAAGCATTTTCATAGTTATACTGTTTGTAAACTGCTTGAGGTGCAGTAGCGTGTTGCCTCCACAGGGTGGCCCCATAGCCCTGTTTATTAGGATAGAGTGACAGAACAGAACTTTATTAAACCTGCAGGAAACAGTTTTTGCAACTGTTACCTCTATCAGTAATTAGTTTAAAATGACACGTGATCTTCACTCGACCTACAGTGCTCTTTGAAAAAAATGAAAATAAAAATCTTTGTTCTAAAATGTGTTCTAAAATGTGTTAGAGTAGAATATTTATACCTGGTCTGGACAGATGTTTCAACCTGAAACATTTGAATAAACTGTCTAGTTTGCATGATATTTGTGGTGTCAAATCTGCAAGTATCACAAAGAAATGCATCATAGTGTGAGTGAACGGGTGAATCTGAAAGCAGGAATCACATAAATAAAACCAAAAAGTGGAGACAAAGACGTTTTTGGAAATTTTTTTGTAATCCAGTGTGAAGTTTTCAGCAGTTTCATGATCAAACTCTTTTTTTCTAAACCTCAATCATAACTTTAACCAAAATACCCTTGGTGAAATAACCTTTCCTAATGTTTGAATTAATCACATTATGAATCTCTTCATAAATGTTTTCCATGACCACATTTTGTAAATAGATATATGAAAACAGGCTGAACCGCAGTAAAAGCAGGTCAGGAGTTGTGGCGAGACCATGTGGTTTGAAAGAATAGATCAGCACGCATTATTCATGTTGCACCGTGCACTTCAGTGAGAGTCTGAAGGACTCATGATAACCACAGGTGGAGACTGTGATTCACACATCTTGTTGCTGCTGTACGTCTGTTCATTCACACAAGCTCCACCTTTTGATCCCTGGCACAGCCGATCTCGACGTCTCACTCCTGAGAAAAACATTTGAGAACTAATTCTTGCCAGCATAACCTTTTGTTTCTGACCTAGATTTTTTAAAGCCTTTCCAGGGCTGTAGATTCATACAAGCAATCACTTTTGTTTGATCTATTTCTTGTTTAAACAAATCAAACAGAGATACGACAAGAAAATAGGAAAGAAGAAGAGTGTTTTCTGAGACTTACCAGTGAAAGGAGCTGCTATTTTCAGATCTGACGATCAAAATAAAAGGTCCTCTGTGCGTCTTCACACACACACACACACTCTCTCTTAAAGAACAAAGAAGGCAGGCGTGAGAGAGACTCTGAACAGCATGTTGAAGCAGCAAGTTTTGTTTATTGACTTTTTTTCTTTTTTTACAGTGTACCATCCAAGCCACTCCTTTGTGCTTCATCCTGGAAGCAAATAATACTAGATCCTGTACACACAGACACACACATGCACACACACACACACACATACACACACACACACACACACACACACCAACACACACACTCTCTCAGAGGTCACGATTCAGACTTTGTTCTGGTAACTGATAACACACACACACACACATACACAAGGCTTTGGCTGACGTGTCCTCAATAGGCACTGAACAGTAGGAAAAGAGCCCGCTGTTGCCCGCCGAAGTTTTTTCATTCTTAGTCATGAATGTGTCAGACGATTCGCTCGTCACCCTCTGGTTGTGTCTTTGACTCTGATGGATTGGAAATGATAAAAATTATCACTTCGTTTGCACTTTGCACCCCAGTGCACATGATTATCAGTGACAGATAAAGACATTATCTGATTAACTTTACTTTCAGTTGGTTTTGCTGTTCAGAGCCTCATGGGATAAAAATGTGAGTACTTAAATCATGCCTGAGCCTAAATCATATATAAAATGAATGAATATGAAATGTCTTTGACTCAAAGGTCTATTAACTAAAGCTTTTTCTGGAGCTTTAAACTGCACAGAGCCATTTCTGTTCTCTGATGAGCATGAAATAGAGTGAAAAGCACTGGTTAAAAATACCTTTGAGTTTAGATTATTTTAAAGACTAAAACATAACAAACAACTTATTTTATACCCGACTTGTATGCAATAAATGCCTTCGTCACTTTTGTGAAGCTGATGATGTTCAAGTTCTTTGTTGCCAGTGAGTCAGAAAAATTAATCATCATTCTGATAAAATCTTCTGTTGATTTTCTTAGGTTTAGGTCATTAATGGATATTCCTAAACAGAGAAATGTTCTCTATTGACTATATAGTCATTTGCCGTTTTATTTGATATGCATAGTTCAAACTTTTTTAGAGAGTCGTTGATTGAACTTTATAGTCATATTGGAGGCTGTAGTTTATTGTGCTGTCAACTGTATTGAACTGTATACATTTAATATAAATCAATCACCTTTCTAACATCTGTACATCTGATTAATAATAAAATGTAAACCCACATTAAAGCCAATGTTGCAATGTGATTCAAAAGGCAATCATGTATTTATATATCAATTATATAAATAAATATATTATCAAATATTATCATATATTTATGTATTTATAAATTAATAATATAAATAATATAAAGGAATAAAGTAAGAGACGAGCACACATTTTAGAAATAGTAAAACAGCAACTGAACACATGGCAACAGCAAGAAATAAAATATATAAAAAGTCATGTTAAAGCAGACAGGAGTACAATTTCAAAGAAGACATACTTTTGGGATGAGAATTTATACTAAGGCATACACTTATGATGAAATTTAGGAAGATAAATGTATTATAAAGATAATATTATTGCAGCACTGTTGTATTAGACAGCTAGATTTACCCAATAAACTGGAAACTACATGTTTCTGTTGTAATGTCCACCACTATTATAAAGTCTGCATTATATGAAAGTGGCGGTATACATGTCAGGTGTTGATTTTATGAATGCAAAGTTCAGTGTTTAAAATGATAAAACAACACTAATGATTCTAATTAAATTATCAGCACGGGGTCAAAAACAGGATGTCTGCACAGTGACTAAATGGACAAAGACAGACATTTTCATTATGTGTGTTTGTGTGTGTTTGCAGTCGTACCATTCGAGAGTGCACATTCCTCGTTGATCATCCCAGTAAGTGTGAAAAGGGCGAAAACCAGGAGGGAGAACATGATCATCAGCGCCTCCAGCTCTGTCAGTGAAGATGCCATCTACACCCGCTGCCACATCTGTGTCAACAGTGAACATCTCAGCTGTAACATCACCTGTCGCCCCACGAAGATGACCCCCCTTCCAATCACACACACTGAATCAAAATTAGGAATTAGCACTTACCAAGAGAGTGTTACTGGGGTGTTTAGATGTTGACCCTGGCACAGCAGCTTCTTGACACATACATACACACATACACTCCCTCCCTCTCTCTCTCTCTCTCTCTCTCTCTCTCTCTATGTTGTGTCTCTCTCTTTGTCACACACTTGCAAGAGCTGTGAAGAGCTGGCTGACACGTCCCCTCTCAAGTTCAAGTGAGATCATATTAACCCTAATTATTAATGGGCCCTGTGGGTGTATGTACGTTGGGGTGTGTGTGTGTGTGTGTGCGTGTGTGTTTACCAATAGAAGCTCCCCATGTTAAATGTATGAATATCTACTAGATTTAAGGTCGCTTTCTCAGGTGGAGTATTTGACCTAGATCGCATAGCAACTGAAACTTTCTGTGGAGGGTTAAGTTGAAGTGGTTTTCTGTTTTTATTTCCAAGAGCTCCTCTGCCGTGGTACCTGTGCTGATGCAGTGGAAAACATCCACTTGTCTCCTGAAACTCCCCCCTACTCATCATCAGTGCCTTCGTCCACACACAAACGCATCTTTTGTAGATTGAAATGTAGAAGATACACTGGTTGTAAGTAAGTAAGTAAGTGTTAATGGAATAGTGCTCAGACCACAAAGCGAGTGCGCTCTGACTTCCCCATTTCCAGTGCAAGTAAGTGGTATTGCAGCGATGGCTGTGTGCATGCTTGTACAGTGGTGTGTGTGTGTACGTGTGAAAGGTTTGTCGTGGGCACATCTGATAGTGAGTTGTCCTCTCGGAATGAGCAAGCAGAGTTAATGTCAGGTTGTCAGTGGTGGTATTTTTGTTGAAGAGACACTTGTTCAGTTTACTTTCAGTTCAACCAAAGAACAGTCCATCAAAGCAGAGATGAGATCAAGTGCACATTTAGCTCAACCGAAGTTTTGAATAGAGTTTCTATTGTGTTTCCTTTGTAAAGAGGCAAGGTGGAACTCATGAAGTCTACAAATAGATGCAGATGAGAATGTGCCTGCAATTTTTAAATCTACAGTTTTTGTGGCTCTGGCACAGAGGGATCATTATCCGTAGACCTTTACCCAGTTTGAATGTGGTGGGAGCTTTGCTGGGGATTTACGTGAGGTCACAGGGCATTATGTCCCAATAAGTATATTAACGGTGTATTTCATCCCACCTATTCTGGGGCAGCAAGGTAAACTAAAGACTCAGGGAGGGAAACAGTTTGTACACGTCCACTCAGTTCTGAGAACAGGAAAAATAACCTGTGCAGGTTTTCTGCCATAGCTGCTCAGAGACTTAGCGCAAGAATCTGTAAACAAGTTCTGTTCCCGCCTGACAATGTTTCACTGCTGCATCCATCCATGTATGCTGGGCACTTATTTACAGTATATTCATATTTACAGTAACTAAATGTAGCACAGCCATCCATTACCTTACCTTACTATAATACAACTTTACTGTTTAACTCAATGGGTGCATAAATGTGACTGTTTGACCACACCTCAGTATGAAAAAACAAAAAAGTTGAGGCTCCCCATTTATTTCTCCCTGGATTTTTTTTGTCACCTCTCTACTATTGACTCTCTAATAACTACACAATATAGTATAAGACAGGGTTTTATTTATCTCAAAAGAAACTGTTGTATAAAAAAAGACTTAAAACATGAAATAAAATGGTATTTAGTCTGCCAAGGCCCAGTAGTCCCCTTTAATTAAATCAAGCCTAATTCAGTATCAAATAAAATGTATATAAATCTGCTATATCATCATTTTTTTGTGATCAGTATCAAATTGTACTCATTCATAGACACCAACCACTGTCTTTTTTCATCAAGATACATGCATTATTCCCTGAGAAACTTTGAAAAAATGGTAATATCATTACCAGGATCTGCACCAAAAGTTAATGGGGTCTATTCTGGGCCGAGACCAATCCTCCCTCCAAGTTTCTTGGAAATCCGTTTTGTAATTCTTTTTTTCAAATCTGCAGACTAACCCACCCAACCAGTCATCCAACTAACCATCCTCCTGTACTGAGGTGATAACATCGCCACGCCTTGGATAATAAAAGCAGGATCAATGATTTACAGGGTGTGCAGGATCTAATCTATAAATATAGTAACAACATATACACTAACATAAAAGTGAAATGAAGAAAACTTCTCATGCGTCTTGGAAGTAGAGCTACTTGAGTGTTTTCATGGCTCAAAAAATGAGAAATGCACTACCAGAGTAAGGTGGACAGTCACCGCCTCTTCACCTTAATTAGCCACCACTCTTCAGTGATCAACTGAAGTCACCCATTTTCCAAATATATATCATTCATAATCCTCATGGCTTGAGACCATTTTGAAAGAGGATTACACCCTCACCTCCCAAACACACAAACATACACCTACACGCACACACAGGTTTAGTGAAACCACAGTATGGTTTTGTGTATGATTTGATTTTCACGTCCGCTCAGCCGACCGATGTGCCTTTAATCCTTTAATATGACGGAGTCTATCAACACATTGTCTCTCAACAGGGAGTCCCCCGACAACCAGGTCATTTGTGTGTGTGTGTGTGTGTGTGTGCGCGCGCGTGTGTGTTCTACTGCTGTCCATGTGCACAAGTTGTATAAGCTTATTAGCAGCACCATTGGTCAGAGGAGGAGATTGAGGTTAGTCTAAGCCCTAATCCTCATGGACCGTATGCTTATTACCCAGCAAGCACGACAAAGTGCTGGCTCCGCCCCTTCAAGAAAGACACGCACACACACACATACACACAGACACATACACACACACATGCCATTGCAACACACATTTTCCCTGCCTCCTTGTTTACTGCTCAGCTCCATCTCAACTCTTCCTCTCTCCGTCTCTCTCTCTCAGCAGGAGGACAGTGCAGGAGGAGGGGGAGGAGGAGGTGTTGCGCACTGTTGAGTGCCAGTCGTCATGACGACCTCACACCCCACCATCTCCAGAGCTGTCTTCCTGTTGCCACGGTGACCTGATCCCGTTCCATCTCCTCTATGATCCAGATTGGGCTGATACAGGAGAGCGATCCGGGAGCAGTGTCTTCTTTCCTTGAAAGCAGCCCGTTGATGGGACAGCGGATCACGCGCAAATACTCGGATCGTAGGACGGGAAGGCGCGGCGTGCTGGGAATGCTGTAGGAGTAACAACGGAGCGTTGCCTGGAAACACCAGCATGCCCATACAACAGATAACTGTGGTTCCAGCCAGGGAGACTGCCAGCAACGGCAAGAGCGCCACTCGCTCCAAAGACAAGACCGAGGTGAGTTTCTGAGGTCTTAACTGTGTTTTTCAAGCCTGTAAGTGCCCGACTACAGCTCTATAGGTTCATTTAGTTTTATCTTTTTATAGTTAAAGGTCAAAAGTTTGTCAAAATACAGAGATTTAGGAATCGGAAGATGCTCTTTGCATTGTCAGAAGAAAGTAGAAGTCGTTTGGTCATTCAATGTTGAAGACTGAAGATGAAGTTCCGTGTGTGTGTGTGTGTGTGTGTGTGTGCTGCGTGTGTGTACCTGAGCCTACAGTATCAGCTGACAGTCTTTTCAACTCTCTCACTCAGTCACACATACAGTACGGATGCACTCAGCAGCCTTTTATCGCTGTTCCCTCACTTGTGGTTTGATATTTTCAGCTGATGTTGAGAGTAAATCTCACAAACACATTGAAGCTACAGCTATTAGCAATTAGCTATTAACAATAATTTTCATAATCTCCTGTTTACTTTCACAATTTTCACAATAATGTATTTATAATTATTGATTAGATAATTGTTGAATAACAATCTCAATCTCCCAGAGCCCAAAGTGATGTCATCAAATTGCTTCTATTTTCCAATCAACAGTCCAAAACAAAAATAAAAAATGACGAAACAATTAGTTATCTAAGCGTCGCAGCTCTGCATCTTAGAACATCACCTCATGTTACATCACACGCCTAAGACTATAATGTGTTTTTCGTCTGACAGCCGAGGATTCGATGTTAGGCAGAGAAACATTGCAGTCAATAGAGACATTCATGAACCTAAGAGCAGGGATCTCAGTAAAACGTTATAGTTTACAAACTCAAATGCTAGTGGACGAATACTTGTTTATTTAGTCCCTCAATTCCAGACGTGAACAAGAGTAAACCTCAGTATTTTGCGTTTGTCATTTACGTCCCTGGTATTTGCACTATTAAGTGGTCACGTAGCTTCATTACAAATCTACTTCGCAAAACGGAAACGGGAACCTCTAAGATTCTGACGTCATTTAAGTGTAGTGTGAAGAGGTTTCACTTCCCTCTATTCATTGATAGCCCTACAGTATTCAGAAGACATGCATCCAAGAGTCTTGACTGTAAGGTTACTACCTTTCTCTCTTTCTCTCATTTGTTACATTGCCTCTAATCTCTCTACCAATAGCTTTTTAAATAATCAATCAAGAAATATAGGTTTTCAGAACTATCCAATTAAGTTAAAGCAATAAATCAGGAGCAAAACAACTGACCATGAATGTTGCTTCCAAATTCTGCGACACGTCCTCAAATAGACATGTTGACAAAAGAGACATGTTGTAAAGTTTCTCTGATTCAAGGAAACTGACATCATGAGAGCACAGGCCCATTTTTTTTTTTATTATTTAACGACAGTTTTGTTCATGGTTAAGGAGGAGTCGGCCCAGGAGTTATAGATCTAGATGTAAACTGAATTAGTGCCTACACCTGCTTACACTGATGGCACATTATTAATACGATTACATTTTTAGTCTTGGGTATCTACCTCTGGTCTAAGGGGGAAGTTAAACATCAGAACTAAACTCTGGACCACTGGCTACAAGTCTGTTTAGGAAGATAAAATCCTGCATGAAACAAAGAGGAAGTGGGTTACATGGTAAACATTTAGACAATAAGGCCATTCGGAAACCCACAGACTGCAACTTTAACATGCAAACTTCTTGTGCAGCAGGACTGTTTTTGGCATCATAACAGAGTACAGTTTTCCACTGATGATAACCTTGTACAGTCATTAGACTGAGATAAATGCCTGCTGATTATACTGTCATGATGTTGTAACGAGGCCATCAGCTCTCTGTGCACTTCTGCAGTGTAGATCATCTCGATGGTCGTCACTGCTGCATTAACATAATAAGCTGAAAAACTGAATGCACAAGTCTTTACAGTTTATGTAAATGTAACAAAGCTGAACATTTAAAGCAGAATATGCAAAAACCATCTCACTGGTTTTGATTTCGATTCTGCCTGAAGAAATTTCAAATAAATAGCCAACTACAAACACCTACTATCTAGCAGAATCTGTCTGTGCCTGCAGTCTTCTGAGTTTGGTTCATGCATGCCTTCCCCTCTCCAAATGCATCTGTTTTATTAAATGGTGAGTGGAGCAGTATTCTCAGTTAACCTTCTCAGCCCTCACTGACAAGTGAACAGCATCGATGGTGTGAATGTCTTGTAATTTTCACCTCAATTTGTAAAATGCTATGCTACAAAACGCTTGACATGACTGGAGTCCTCCACAACTACAGTTATGATTGCTTTAGTGTTTGCTTACGTTGATTGACTGAGAGGGGCGTTGGCAGAGGAAGTACTCAGATCTTTTACTTCAGTAAAAAAACACTGTGAAAAGAGTCTATTACAAGACCTGCCGTGAGGGTATGCTATTATAATCAGTGAAATGTACCACTGTTACACTATTATATCATTAGATTATTATTACTCATGCATTAAAAAGCAGGATTTTACTGTTGTGGCTGCTTGAATAGTAACATTTACATGATATACAGATGAAGAGCTGACTTACAATCACACTGGTGTGGCTCTTTAAACAGCCATCTGATCTACATCTACAAGCTCTAAAGGTTCTTCTGAATATTAGAAAAATATATTAATAAGTTATGTATATTTATATACATTTCACTATTGTAAATGCTTTGGCTTTTATCCTGAAAGGCCCTGAGATACAGACTGTAGTCTGCTGCAGTCAGAACAGCGCTGGCTGTTTCATTGTATTCATTTTTTTACATGAGGAAGAAGTGCTCTTCTCACTGTTTTGAGGTGGGCGAAGCTGTGTTCACAAAAAGATGATGTCATAGATTTACATGGACCAATCAGGATCGACAAGAAAGAGTCAGACAGAATCTGCTGATGGTGATTGTGTTGTTTGTTTAGATTGCTACAGAGAAACTACAACACCACTAACACAAATAATTCGCGTTATATAGACATGCGTTTGATTTGAAACAGAGTGATAAGATCCATTTAAGCTGAGATTCCTTTTAAACATGTCGTGACTGAATATAAACGGTGCAGCTGCAGCTTCATGGTTGGTTGTCTAAATGTGGCTGTAGGTGTTTTCTGATCCTGAGCCAGAGTACAGAACCAAAATATAGCCCTCGGTCCACGCTACATCAGTTAATCCCCTCTGCAGAAACATGCACATGTCCTCACATAGACTCACTAAAGTATCTGCTGTGCATCAGAGTGAGAGTGTCGATAGAGCAGCAGACACTCAGGTAGGTGACATTAGGATGTTGTCTCTGAATCAGCTCTTTGTTTACTACCTTATCTACTGAACTGTCACTATTTAGGCTTTTATGAGGCTACGGCATGAAGGACTGCTGTGTCTTACTGCTCATTTTGTGTGAAACGATTTTGAAAATGCTCTTAAATGACTGTTGAAAGTTGGTATTGCTTTGTTGTGACTTTGTTTCGGTTCTTTCTTTGGATTTACATGTCAAGCTTTTAAATGACGCGGATTCTAACCTGATATTGAAAATTGGGTGATATATCTTTGGGAACAGATAATCTGAGTGATGATGATACAGATGCTACAGACCAATGAAGCATATAACTTGCAGCTGTTGATGAGTCTGCTGTGTGTTTTCCTCTTGTTCCTCTCTCAGTTTACCTGTGTAGCATCCATAGTTGTTTGTAAGTTGGTTGTTGATTGTGAACATTTGCACTCAGATAACTTTTAAACTGATTTGACTTGAATTATTTCAGAATATTTACTTACTGTAAACTACTTATTTTGCACATTAAACTGCAGTTGCTCAGTTAGCTTGAAGCTGTCAGTACCGTTAGCTGTCTACTAGCTCTGTTAGCTGTTTGCTCCCTTAGCCAAACACACAGCAGCCCACTGGCTGCAAACAGCTAATGGCTAATCCCGTAGCTCTCCTCCAGGTGAATTCAAGTCAGCAATTGTTTTGGTTTGCCATTGCTAAGCAAACGTTATACATGCAAAATATCCATTCTGTCTTTGAGGTGTCATAGGGAAGAAATCATCTAGCTTGTTGGGTTTGCTGTGCTGTGACTTGTAAGCAAACATGATTTTTGTGTCTCTGTCTTTTGGCTTCTTTATGTCTTTACATTTAACAAAAATAACATTAAAGTGTGTTTGAATAGATGTTATTGGTTCAATTAATTTTCCGCTCAGGTCAAAAGTGCCAGTTTTAGAGGAATGCTCAGTTGTGTTCGGTAAGCGTGGCACAAAGACTGGAAACTGAGGAAATAGCCAGCCGGACTCTGTAAAAGTCAAATATCAACAACTAAAAAGTGGTAATTTTAACACAATGTAAATGTCAATAAAATCCAGGGGATCTTACGAGCTTATAAGACTAGCAATTTCTCCTTGCTTTCAGTCTCTGAGGGAATCAATAGCAGTCTTCTCATCTTTCAACTAACACAATATTGCATTGAATTGTTTGTCAAGCTATATTCTCAGACAGCTTTGTTCTGAATGCAGTGGTTTTTCAACAGCGTCCACTCAGGTTCTCAACATCTAGAGCTTTACAGAAACACGCGAATGCACCACATAACTGAGAATAATGACAAGTGGCACAAACATCTATAGCCTCTCAGAAATGACCTGAAGAGCACACACACAGACTTACACACACACACACAGCCACACAGCCGTTGGTCTCATAATTAAAGCATTTAATTTTCATTTTACTAAAACATACACTGGGCGTGTTCAGTGGTGATATGTGATTTACTGGCAGATAATCTGTTTAATGACTCATAATCAAGAAGTAATCCGTTCTGTTTTTTTTAAGCTGCCAAACATCACAAACGTGTGCCATTCGCCCAGTACATGTGTCCATCTCCTCTAACACCCAGAGGAGGCTGCTTTGACTCCGGGTGGGACTACTGATTTAAACCTGGCTATCAGCAAATCCTTTGATCAGCTTAGACGATGTTATTGTCTCTCTTATTTATTTCCCTGATTTGCACAGTGTCCTCACTACTGTGTCCATGTGTGGGCTGCTACACACAAGTATAAGAAAAACAATAAAAATATATATAGAAGCTACACACATGAGACATTACAAACATATACTTTGAACTAAATAACAAGGTACAAAGCTTAAAGTGATTACATACTGCTAAACCTCGAGTATTATACTGTTCATTCTATGTATATATAAACACTAATATTTCAAAAACAGACCTCTAATATATATCACGTATAAGCAGGCATGTATTAACGTAGTTTAGGAGTATATATAAAAAGTGTGTGTGTGTGTGTGTGTGTGTGTGTGTGTGTGTATGTATGTACATATATATATATATATATATATATATATATATATATATATACACACACACTTTGGCAATATATCTCTTACTCCTTTGTGCCTTTGATTGCGTCACTGCGATGAACAGAACATGAGCACTGTAGTTTATTTTGAGTCAATCCTACAAACTGCTGATGTAAATACACGCATTAAATCCGGGCTGAAAATAGTCCCTGTACTGCAGACTGCAACATCCACATGTTGTTTGGCATGTCTTTTTAAATAAAGGTATTTGGACCTGTTATGTTTTTTTTGTTTGTTTCATTTTGTTTTGTTTTTTTCTTTTTTGTAGAGCCAATGTTAACAGGTTATACATAACCAGAGACATAGACTATTAGTAGTAATAATAATAATAATGACGATAATAATAATAATAATAATAATAATAATAATAATAATAACAATAAAGGAACAAAGGAAGACATCAAAATGGTAGAATATTATGGTAAATTAAGACATATTGGATATGTTGCACACAGCAAGTACACCATTACTCTTTTTTTTAAATATACAAAGTCTCTAAGGAACAACCAATATATCACATCCCTATATGTATGAATGTGCATACACATATATCTATTATAATTAAAAGAATGGACAAAAGCAAAACTATATGATTTAGGCAGGAACAGTGTGAAATATAATGAGAGGTTGAAGGTTAGTCTGAGATTGATGTATGAGTTGATCTTTTTGGTCAGAAAGCGTTGGAGGAAGAACAATTGTGTTTCTGGTTTTGTTTTTTTATTAAATGTATTTGAAACAGGAAGACTGAATGAAAAACAAGCCTTTTGAATCTAGCTTTCCTCCTGTGAAAATATACTATCAATTTCTCTATACGTAGCACTTAAACTTTCACTCTATTTTATCCTTCAGTTCATTTTCCACTGCCCACTCACTCCTGCACCAGCCAGTTGGCAGGTTATCCTGCCTGTCCCTGTGGTGTGTGTGTGTGTGTGTGTGTGTGTGTGTGTGCGTGTATGTGTGCGTGTGCGTGTGTGTGTGTGCGTGTGCGTGCGCTAGGGACTCATTTTCGCACATAGCTCACTCAGGATCCAGCACATATTCACAGTTAAGACCACTGAGGTTAGAGGTGTGTTGTCACTGCCTTGGACCAGACTGATTTATTCCCATAATGCACCTGGCTGCCAACAGTGTGACTGGGTATGAAAGTGGTAATGTAGGGAAAGTTGTCATGAGGACAAGACAAATAAACTATTTCTCTGAAAAAGAAAATCTGTATTTGTTACATAAATCAGGTTGTCTAACTATAGTTTTCCCAACCTACGAGAAACTAAATGTGGAGCCAATATTGACTGTTCAGATACAAATAGCTTCACATGTTTTAGGGCCAAAACACAGAATAGAAATTCTCAGCCTGCACCAATTTATTTCACATTTGAAAATGCAAAGTGATTACCTCATGTGAACACAGAGACATGCTGAACTAGGTTGATATAGACTTGGCTCCTTTAAGAGATTTTGCCAAAGTATCTCTTTAAAATCTCTTGGTATACAAAAGTATTATGACTAATTTTTTTATATAGATTTAATGGCAATTTGGGAACTTGTTTACTCTGCAGATCACCCAAAAGTAATTTCTATTGGCTTGATGTACCCATTAATAATTGTTTAATTGCTTGGTAACACTTTATTATAACCATCACTAATAAATGGTACATTTATAGTTTAACTTTAATGTTAACGAACACGAAATGCTTTATAATAATTTACTAAGCAACTGTGTGTTGTAAAGTTGCCACGGTTGTTCGATAAATATTGTATATATAATCTATAAACATCATTTGAATGGCCTTTCATTCAGCATGTCATTGTTTTTCAATGGTGAAATAACTAGAAACTAAAGTTTAATTGACTATAATTGAGTCATTATAAAGTGTTACCAATTGACTTCCTAATAAACCCATTATATCGTTATTTAAATTGATATTATGACATAAAATCTCACATATCGCTCACCTGTAAGCTGACCTGGTTTGAGAGTGTTTTCTTGTCTGGAAAATAGCTTGGAACACACATTATTCACATACCAGGGAAGATATTTTTTGTCCGTGGTGGTTTACCAGCGTTAACACGTTGCAACTCCTACGCAGCGCTGACTGCTGGTTCCTGAAGCTTGTGTAAGAAGCTGCAGGCAGTGAATGAGGCCACAGATGTCTGAGGGTTGACTTCAAGGTCCACCAGTTGAGTTCAAGCAATCAGTGCTCTACGAAGAAAAAGTGCTAATAGTTTGCTTTAAATAGAGACACATTGCAGAGCAGCACACAACTTAGCAGGACGACCAGGTAATTGGATTGTCTGGCTTTAGCTGCAGTCCCAATGAAACAACAAGGACACATGTCAACGCATGACTCCTGACGCTGGACTTCAACCAGTCAACACAGAACAAGCCAACACTGAATAGTGGAGAACGCTTGGTTTCATTATAACGTTTATGTTTTTATCTATCTGTTAAAGCATTAAGCTTGACCAGTCTTCATCTTTAACTACTTAAACAACACAAACCTTGAGTGAAACGTCCCCACAATCTCACATTTCACTTAGATTCTGGAGCCTTTGCAGGAAAAGTTACAGTTGACAATCTAGATTGAAAAGTTGATATTGTTTTGTACGGCTTCTGATGTGGAAGTCTTTGAAAAAAGTGAAACTGACAGCAGATTAGGGCAGAAACAATCAGTCGATTATTGAACCGACAGAAACTGAAAAATGGGAAATAATCTCTTGTTCAGCTTCAAAACAAGACATTTGAAGACATTAGCTTGGGCTTCCAGAACCTGACATTATTTTATTTAACCAGACAAAAAACAACAGTAGCCTCTTGATTGACAGGTTAAGTTTGGACCCTGTCTGCAGCGCTGCAGTAGTGAGATGAAAGAGCTCCTGTTTTGAAATGGCTGTAGTAAAATTATCTCAAAGTCTTGACATATCTCATGTTCTGCTCTTTACACCTCTGAGGAACCATTAAAGCATCACATGCTCCTCTGTGCTCTCTAATGATTTTCTGTCTCTCCTTCTCCCCACAGGGGAGGAAGGGCCCTGGGCGCTCAGGGAGTCGATCCAGCAACATCTCCAAGGTAACCGCTGAGCATCAGAGAGCGTAAAGAGGCCGATATCAAGGTCACAGTTCAGAGTGTACGAGAGCCACTGTTATCCGAGCAGGGTGTGATGTGCAAATGCTGTTGTGTGACCCACGAGACACCTATGCTGCTTTAAGCTCCTCAGCACAGACACAAAATCAACAAGTATTGAATTTTAAAAATAGATGTGTTTCTCAGGTGGTGGTGCAGGGTTAAGCAAAAAATTGTGAACATTGGACTGAAAACTGATCCCAGTGTTCTTTTGTGGCTGCCAGATGTGTGTACATGGGCATTTTTTTCTGCTAACATGTAATCTATAACTTTGAAAGATTGTTTAACCACCAGATGGTCAAAAATGAGCTCTTAGATGATTGTGAATGACTCATCATCAATCATAATCGTTACTGTTGTCCTAAGCAGCATGGAAGCTAATTCGTGTCTGTTTGTTGTTCCAGGCCAGCAACTCTACAGCAGGACCAACGACAGCCTCAAGAAACTCAATCACCCCGTCTTCTCAGGACATATGCAGGTGAGACAGCTGTCTCTCTCAGGATGAGTCAGAATTACAGTAACCTCGGTAGAAAGTGCAAGATCCTTGCAACATCTGCACTGCAGCCACAGAGTTCTCTCTCGGCGATATTAACATGCACAGTTTAAAGCTTCTTCTCCACTGAGTGGGAGATTCAATTAGCATGCTCTGCCGCACCCCGAGGGCATTAACAAAATTAAAATGGATGGTGAAATCCAATGGTGCTCCCACAGCGAAATCAATGAGAGGAAGAAACAGGATCCTTCAGCTTGTTACGTCCACTGGTGGTGAGGTCGTCACGCTGACAGGCTGAAGGCTGGGAGGATGCTGTGTTTGATGGCAGTATGGACACATATGATGTGTGGGAGTGAGTGGATGTCCATATGTCACACTTGCATGCTCAAAATCGTTCCATATTCCATTACCTAGTTTGATAAACAGGCTGAACTTACATTTGTTTTCTCTTCATTTTTTCAGTTATACGTCTCGTCTCATTTTCTGTCATTTTCCCTCATCAATCAACAGAGAATAACCAATCTTTCCCGCCAACGTAAAAGTCAGTTGACACGGAAGCTGGTGGGAGTTTCTAGGAACAGTTGATGTTTTTTGCATTTATCGGAAAATATGCTGAATTTAGATTTAATGTTTCCGCAACCGGTAGAGCCGCATCTCCTCCACTTTTGGCTGTTTGTCTCTCTCCCACAGGAACGTGTCATCACCATTCTTTCTATGGAAGATAATATGCAGATTTCAATGACAAAATATCTGATACAAGTAATATATACAAAATAAATGTCACGAGTTTGGAACAAGCACAGGAGGCCAAGGCAAATGTTGATTCACCAGAATTACAAAACTATGTGAAATATACATATAAATTGTGTCTAGCAATGCAGATTTAGTTTTATTTATAGTCTTTCCTTCACTTCATTGCAAAATATTTGAATGTACTTTGGTTTATGCTGCTTAAAAACAATGGTACTCTATAGGGATAGTCCTGGTGAGGTCATTGGAATTTCCGGAGAAACAGGGACATGCATACTGTTTTTTAAAAGTGATATTTACAAAATGGGAAAACCACAAAAAAAAAGCCAATTAACTTTCATTAGATTAAGTTGAATGCAAAAACTTCAGATACAGATTGCTAAAAACTTGGATGAACTGACCCTTTAAGTATTTCTTTATAATCGGGATTAAGTTTCTGTTTCATTGATTTTGTCACGTTCATGTCATCTTCGTCTCATTTCAATTTATTTTTACACATCTCCATCTCTGTTTGTGTGTGTGTGTGTGTGTGTGTGTGTGTGTGTGTGTGTGTGTGTGTGTGTGTGTGTGTGTTCAGTTCTGCCCCGCTGACCCTCGTAGAGGAGGATGCTTCTGAGTTGCACACACACGACAAGCACACACACACCTCTGTGATGACAGTCACCAGCACAGCTCTGGGCTCATCAGCTCAGTCCCAGAAGAAGCAGGTGAAGCGCCGCCACCGCCGCAAGAGGAGCAGCTGCACCACCATCGACTGCGTGGAAACCAACGCCAAACAGGAGCAGACCGAGCGCAGCGCCAGCTCTGACCGCAGCGAGCGCGGCGAAAAGAGGGAGCGCTCCTCCAAGAACCGGAGAGAGCTCCCACCTCGCCTCCGCGGCACAGAGGCTCCCCAGTCCGACTCCACCTCAGAGGATGAGGCGTGGCGCAAAGCCCGCAGCTGGAGCAAAGAGAAGGCCCGAAGAGTGCGCCGCCGCAGCGGAAGCAGCCGAGAAATAGAAGTGACGAATGGGGGTAGAGGAGGGGAAGACAAAACAGAGATCATGGAGCTGCAGTCGGTGGGCTCGGATGAGGGGAAGGAGAACCAGCCCTCGGTGGAGGACAGCGGAGGCCTTAAGAAGCGGCACAGCAGCAGAGCCTCGAAAAGAGAAGGCCCCCTGTCATCGAAGGAGGAGCAGGGCAGAGATAAGGAGAAGAGCTACAAGTCTTGCAGCTCAGGCAGCTCCTCGTTGGCAGAGGACGCTGAGGAGCTCATCACCAAGAGATACCAGGAAAAGGGGTCAGGCAGCGGGGACATGTCAGTTCCCACACCACAGACACACTGCGGCATGAATGGAGGCATAGCACGGCTCTGCTCCGACGACTCTGAGCTGGAGGTCTGCAGGTTAGTGTGTGATAACGAGCCCGTAGAGATGCAAAGTCCCTCTTCTTCTAGCATCAGTAGTGAGTGGCGAGACAAATCATTTTTCAACTTGAGCATCCAAAAATGGAAATTCCTTTGGTCAGGGATGCAAAAGATACCCAAAAACCCTCTCCTGTTCTGATGTGTTTGTGTGTGTGTGTGTGTGTGTGTGTGTGTGTGTAGGATCTGCCACTGTGAGGGGGATGACGAGTGCCCGCTGATAATGCCTTGTCGCTGCACGGGGAGCCTGAGCTTCGTCCACCAGTCCTGTCTCAACCAGTGGATCAAATCGTCGGACACTCGCTGCTGTGAACTCTGCAAGTTTGACTTTGTCATGGAGACGAAGCTCAAACCTCTACGCAAGGTAGGCACACGCTCATACATCTAATTCAAAGCTTTGACTTGGGATCTACTCCTTCAGTTGTGTCAGGCTGTAATGACAACCACCGTTTGTTGTTGCCTCTCATCCCCTCTCCATCTCCGTCCCTCTGTCCTCCAGTGGGAGAAGCTAAACATGACGAAGGGCGAGAGGAGGAAGATCTTCTGTTCAGTGTTGTTTCACCTGATAGCAATAGTGTGTATGTTGTGGTCAGTCTACGTCCTCATCAAGAGAACCGCGGAGGAGATCAGACTCGGGAAGAACGGTCAGTAATTTCCCCTGTCACCCTCTGTCACATACCAGAGACACGCAGAGTCAGAAAACCTTTCATCCCCTTTTGGCTTTGATGAAACTATCAAAACTGAGATTCAAAGGTACCATGCAGAGTTTTGATTCGCTATTTTCTTCACATTCGTTCATTCCTTTACATATTTTGCATATGCTTGCAGTGATATGCTGAGTTGTGAAGAAGAATTAGAATGAAAGTAAATATACTTATTAGAAAAACAAATATAAATGATGAAAATTAAAATCTATGTATTATTAAAGGATAAGTTTGGAGGTTTTGGGGCTGTCCAGTTGTTTTCAATATTTAAAAATATATGTAATGCATTTGAAATGTACATATGTGACAGTGGTAAAGCAAACTACACAATAAAATATGTATAACTGCAGTAATTTTTACCACAGTCTGTCCACACATGCTGGTAAAAACCTGAATACAAACAGTACAGGATCATAAAACACTGCACTGTAGCGCTCCCGGTGGTCAAACACTCACATGGTACCTAACAACTCTTCCAGCTGCTGATATTCACACCTGCTGTCTCTGGTGATGTGATTTTGAAGATGAGTGTCCTGTGTAGTCACTCGTTGTATTCATGTTGTCTCTATATCTATCAAACTAGTTGAATGTATGTTAGTGTATATTCTACAGTAAAAGTCACCACAAAGTGTTCCTCAACCAATTAGATGTCTGGCTCTAGAGTAAAAATAATAATTTGGGACCTACAGCACATAAAAATATAGAATTGAAACAAAGCGTTTTGCTGCATGCATGTTTTAGCTATTTGATTACAAATTGCGCAAACTTAACATAACTATGAGCACATTTTTCAATAAATCTCCCAATTTTCAACCAATTAATGGTTTGAAAATCTACTTTCTTGCAAGACTTTATTTATATATATGATCCATGAAAGGAAATCATGACCAATTTATTGGAGTCCAGCCTACATACTGGTTGGCTGGTATTGGCCTATAACAGTAAATTGAATGGTGTTAGTGTATATTTTTTCCATTGTGAAAACATTTATTGAGAGTTGTAGATTATAATGTAGAAAATTATATTTGGTTAAATTTAACATTTGAGGGATCATTGCAAAAGAAATATGTGTATACCAACATATCAATATTTGAATATTTACTCCAGAATATCAATATCGCCACCAACACTCGGCATTGGCTGATAATCAGTTGTTATTGTGGCCTAACTGTATTATCATCACATGCCAAAACAGTAAATGATGGTGTGTTTTTAAAACGCCGTTTCACAAGCTCACGTGTTTTGTTCAAAAATGAAACCCAGAAAACTGTCTGTACGTGTAAATGTTGTGGGAACAATGTTGTTCATCAAAAGGACAAAAGCTCTCAGACTCACATTAACGCATCATCCAAGTATGCAGGTTTTTGAAGAGTCTGAGACTCAATCTAAGAAAACTTTCATTTCTCCAACCAATTTGCATACCGTACAGACAAGCTGAAACCAAAGTCTCTGCAAAATTGTTCAAGTCGTTTGAACCAGCAGTGTGTTCTTTCAAGAACATTACATGATTGGTTAATTTTCTCTGCATGAGCAGGTAGTTCAGTGCTCTGACACTTTGACAGGTCATAAAACAACAATGAAAAGACTAAAATCAGGCATCTGCTGGTTACAGACTGTTCACACGCTGGCATTCATTTTATTTGACCCCTCAGTGTTTCTTTGTGTTCTCTGTTGTGCTCGTTGATGGTGTTGTGTGTCGTGCTGTGATCATAGTCTATCTGTGTCATCGTTCTCATACTGTAGGACCTAAAGTCAGAGGCAGAAAACGTTGGTAGCAGTAGGTTAAATCTTCATATATAGTACTAAACATTCATATATTAGGTTCTTCACTCAGAAATGATAGAAATAAAGAGAAACTCTTGATTGATTGCAGACGAATTATGGCGAGTTACTCTTCTGAAGTATTATACGCCAAATGGTAAGCACAGCTCTGCACGCACCACCATCATGATCCATCACACATCCCGCCGGATGACTTGTAACCGCCCCGTGTGTTCCGGCAGGTGTGCTGGAGTGGCCCTTCTGGACAAAGCTGATCGTGGTGGCCATAGGCTTCACAGGCGGCCTCATCTTCATGTACATCCAGTGTAAAGTCTACCTGCAGCTGTGGCGCCGCCTCAAGGCCTTCAACCGCATCATCACTGTGCAGAACTGCCCCGAGAAAGGCCTGCACAACTCTCAGGCCCAGACCAGCGCCCTGACCAACGGCCGGCACGAGACGGTGGATGTCCCCGTCAGTCCGGCCCCCGCCCTGGCTCCAGATGCGCAGATGGACTCTGACATGTCAGTGGAGGCGGCAGTGGCGCCGTCACGAAACCCCGTCTGACTGATTCTCCTCCCGCACAGAGGGAGAGTGTCCTGAATCACACCCTGCTCATCAGACGACGCGAGCTGCTGTGAGCACGGTGTGATTAGACTCGTACAGTGTTTTAGTGTTGTTCATGTCAGCTCCTGCGATTGCTGAACTTGAGACGCAAAGGACGACGTAAGTCCTGCAGTGATCGAGGAAAACTGAAAGGCTGAAGGGCTGCGGCGTATGTGCAGAGTAAGGAAGAAGCCAGGAAATGGCTGAAAGGCGATGAGATGTAAAGGAAAATAAAGCCATCAGCAGGAGAGGTTTGTACAGACTTTAGTGATGTGGTATATTGAGTTTTATTCCCGTATGCACTTTCTTAAACTGCACTGAGATGAGTTAAAGGTGTGGAAACACTCAGAGGAAGCTATTTAAGGTCTCAGTATGCTTCAGACGACACTGGCAGTGACAAAGACCGACTGTTGTGTCACCAAAAAGTTGCACTTGAGACTCAACATAAAGACGACAGTCGACTCGCATGTACGTTCTGCTCCTTCACGATAGAAAACAACTCTGCATGGCAGGTGGCAACAGTCTGTATCCGTCCTACAAAAAGCCAAACCGGAAGAATCATGACTGCAGAAATACAAAACGTTATGATGAAGCAGCATTTACGACACCAAACAAGGCCACCAACGCTGTCACGGGCAACCCTAACCCCCTAACCCGGTTAAAAGTTTGTGCTAAGAATAAATGAACCGAAACCAACTATTTCAGATGCTGTTAGACAGTCCAGTTTTGTTTGAAGCATACTGAGGCCTTCACTCTCCTTCTGGACAAATCAGGTCTTCAGACACCAAAGAGTCAGAAATGATGAGTAGAGAACAATTATTTAAACACTATCTTTAGGTCAGTCTGAAATCAAGAAAATGTAATGTTTTGAAAAAAGCTGAATTTATTTACTATTATAGAAACTTTTGAATATTTCTTTAAATAGAAAACTCCCAGTTGTTGATGACGTTTTTGACAGTCTGCAGCTTCATGTGGTTCTGCTCCGACCAGGTCCCGTCATTCACACGCAGATGTAAGTAGAGCTTCACGGTCGTCATCCGGTAATGTTTTTACATCAGACTCGACACACTGTGTGAGTGACTGACCAGTCAACCAACTGAAGGTGACTGTTGTTTACACTTGTCCACTTTTCTACCGGTTTAATTTGGTTTTCTACCAGCGTCACTGTCACGTCACAGAAAACTTTGTCTTCTATCCACCGCCACATGAGAGCACTTAACATCTTTGTCAAAAAAAACTTTTTTTTTTTCCTATCCCTGATTGGATAAAATAAAATATTCAGGTTACACACGATGCATTTTTGTTTGTGCAATAAACAATGAATGTAGAACCCTCACAGGCTGGTGTCCGGTTACTGAGCAATGCTGAGACTGATGAAATTTCCATCTCTGAGAGTCTGGCACCATCTTCTGGACGGTCGTGGAGTTGCAGCATTTTCTCCACAGAACCACAAAAACACACATTTATCTATAGGAAGTCCTCGCTGAATGCCAGTCTGACACTCACAGTTACTGAGCCTCAGTTCTAGCCCAACAGCACCATGTCATCCAGCTGCTCATCATCCAAATCATCTTCATCGTCCTCATTATCCTCTTCTGCGTCATGTTTCTCCTCCTCTTCATTCTTTGCGTCCAGTCCTTTGTTAGACACCTTCCGCAGTTTAAGGTTTGGGAGTTTCTTCAGATCGCCGGTCCACTCTCTAAGAAATAAAGGATTGAAACACGTCATCATAAGTACAGCCACGTCTCAAATACACAAATTGTATAACAGAAGCTTAAAGCTCTGATTCCACCAACCTGAATGTTTTCAGATGCTTTCCATTCATGATGTCTGGGATCTCTGTGAAGACGACAAAACACTTTTACAACCCCGACTGCATCCATGTATAAACACATGTGCATGCATTTATACGATGAGGACTCACCGAATCCGCTGCCCTCGTACTGCGCCCTCTCTCTCTCGATGGTCTGTTTGATGACGGCCTCTCTGGCGCCGTGGAGACGACCCTGCCGACCTTTGATCCCGTTCATCAGCTCGATCTGCTCAAGTTCAGACTCGAACCTCTGAAGGTACCTGCACGCACACAAAGTGTCTCTGAACATCAAGATGCCACAAAAAAAGGCTTCCCTAATACAACAACAAGTGCAAATATTTTGAAAAACATCAACACGGTCCCCATCTCTGACCTTTCAATGATGTCACAGGCGTCTTTTCTGGTGTAAGTGGTCTTATCTGGATCCAACTGTCCCTGAAACCACAACAGCTTCTCACCTGGGAGTCCAGAGACAGACAGACAGACAGACAACAGGAAGAAAGGGTGTTTAATGGAGAGTGACTCGGTCTACGCAGCCTTTAAGTGTGTATGATATCGATGATCAACAAGCTTACCGATGCCGCTCAGACGTGTTGCTTTGTCATTCTTCTGCCTGCAGCGTCAGAGAAACCAGTTAAATGAAAGCATTCTGAGTGAACAGTGTGTGTTAATCAGGAATCTTACAGGTGCACTACGTAGTTTAGGGAAGAGTCTTAAAACAGCAGACAAAGATCTTGACTGAATGATGTTTTAAACTAATACATTAAACAAACTCTCTTTGTTTTCATGACTGAATAAACAAACTGACCTTAAAGGACGACACAGTTTCATACCATTTTACTTTGAAACTAGAAAGGTGGCGGGGTCCACCACATATAAACAAACAGTGTTCTAGGGACCGTATTTAACAGCTTGTTTACTCAGTTACTGAAAAACAAATATTTCTGAGTTTGTATTATTACTTGGTCAATATTACAACTTAATATTCTTTGTTTAATTTTCTTCCCAAAACAACATAGTGCCCCTTTAAACTACATCTTAGCATTTTGTTTTTCAGCCCTGTTTTGAGTGTGTGGTTGATAAAAAGTGGGTTTTCAAAATAAGATAATAACATTTTGATGTCTCATTGAATATCATGCTTTCGGTCTGTAAAGTCACTGCTGTACTGAACGCCGCTACAGTCATTTGTTTGTGTTAAAATATGTATTTTAAGTCAGTTGTACTGACGTAACTCAGCTAACGTGCTGCATCTACTCTGTAACCGTGTTTTATTTCTTATTCACGCACCTTTCTTTCTTCTTCAGCCTGATTTCTTCTCGGGCCAGGTAAGCAGCTTTCCTGCTGTACGGGTGAACAACTTTCTCCGCGGGTTTTCCTTTCTGAGCCTTCGGCTGAAAAATGAGACCAGGAAACAAAACGGTGAATTTAAATCGTAGGAATAATTATTTATCTGACGATTAAAACAAGTGGGATCATGTTAATAACTCTAACAGACACCAGCCTTACCATTTTGGCTGAAGACACGCGTGCTGCTCCTCTGTTGACAGCTGGACCGGAAGTGGTGAGTTCCGTCCTCAAATTTTGTCCGGATGTGTCGCATTGAATATAACATTGGTTCCTGTTTTCAAAACGGTTAAAGTTGTAAATCTTTAACTTGAACATGGTTTTATAAAGCTTTATTTGTTTTTATGGTTATTCAGCTTTGTCGTGGTTTTAGCTGTATCTATGTTTATTGCGTTCGAATCAATTTTAAGGAAAACAGTGGAAGAAAATTTAATCCAAATTCGGATGTTCTTAATTTTTTTTTTATTAAAAAAAAAATCTGTCTCTACATAGTTCACATTAAAAGACCCAAATAGACATTGAACATACTAATTGGGATAACACATTGCAAATAAAATGAGGAAATGTCATTGAGATGACAACTGTGAGACAAAAGGCGACATATCGTGCGTCCCCAGTAACCACACAACACTACCACAATACCATGTGAAATGCAGCACGTCAAAAATAACCAGGGTGTTCTACATCTGGTCGCATTTTGCTTATTGGCTATTCTGACCCAAATCCTCTGTGCAGTAAAAAATATAAATACTTATTAACACAGTCACAGATTAAAGCACATGCAAGTGTCAGGATTGTATCCCAGTGGTGTGCATACTACATGCAACAGTGCGTACTATTTTATAAGGGCAGCTGCGGTGCGAACTATCGTAAAAAGAAAAAGTATACAAACAGTTCTGTGTCACATTCTGCCTCTTGAGCCAAAATGCTGCAAAAGCCTTCATTGTCACTCCCTACCTGTCCACCAGATGCCCTCAAACTTCTTTATTTACCTGCTCACATGTTCTCACTCTCCTCATTAGTCCCTCACTACATCTGGCAGCCCTTTGTTCCTTCTCCAGTTCATTCTATTTCCTCTGGCTTGTATGTTGCGCCACCTCAAACCCGACCCTGCTGCTTTACCTGGACATGTGCTGTATCTGCCTCCCTGTCAGATGGTCAACCAGTTAGTGCCTGTAACTGCATACCTGCCAACACCTGCCAGGAAGCTCATTTACGTGCAATAAATCACCGACCTGCACCAGTCTGCCTGTTTCTTCTACATCTGGGTAATTTTCCCGCTGAACAAAACAGCCCATGAATGAGTAAAAGTAACATCTCACTCCACATGTGTGCACTGAGATAGATAGATAGATAGATAGATAGATAGATAGATAGATAGATAGATAGATAGATGGTTTTGCCAGCATCCTGTCCTGATACCGATCAGTCTGGCTCCAGCAGCTTCAGTGGGACCAGTTGAGACCAGTCAGGTTCCTCCAGCACCTCAGGATTTGCTTGGTTCATTTGTAAAAAAGATCAGATATGAGGCCGTAGAACAAGTGCTGCTTTGCTTTTAATATCGTTTTGAAATCAGGAAGTGTCAGTCACTAAAGCAGTCCAAATTTGGAAATTTGGATTTGATCCAAATCTTGTGTGGCTGAATGGAGAAAATCCCTGCTGTCAGGTTCCTCAATGTAGCGGAAAGCCTATCCAGAAGCGTGGAGGTTATTAAGCAAGAGCAGGCTGACGTCTGTGGTTGTGGGATGTTGAACAATCGCACGGTGGTTTTGTGTTCAGGTGTCATTCTACTTTTGGCAATAAAGTGTGCATCCGGCTTCCCTTTTCATTTGTGCAACAGGAAATTAAGACAGATTGTGAGCAGGTAAGCAAAGAAAAACACATTCAAGGAGGAAAGAATAAGTAATAAGTGGAATAAAATGAAAATACTCAAGTGCAGCACAAATACCTTGAAATAATACTGACCTACAGTGCTCAAGTGAAAGTTCAAAAGTAGACGTGATTTTGTAAACGTCCTCACATGTAGTCAATTAAACTCAGTAACAGAGGAAAAGTGTGTTCTGTGTGTGTGTGAGTGAGTTACACCTCTAACAGCCTGACTCAGATCGTATGACTCAGACAGATAAAGTCTTTTGAGGGAGCAGCGGGGCGCAGATACTGAACAAACACAGGATGAGCTGTCTTCTCTCTCGCTGATGAGTGTGAAACAGGTTCTCCGGAAAAAAACATCAGTTCCTTTTTAGATGGCTGTCGCATCATGAATGATTCCACGATCATGTTTATTCCAAATAAGTCAGCTTGTTAGGAAGTTTATGCACCGGGGCGCGAGTCATGTGGAAACCTCCGGGGCTGAGACAGGAAGCAAAGCCAAGTCCCAAAAAAACTGAAGTTCCTCAAATGGTAACGTGGCTCCAAAAGCGAGTCAGTCCCCAAAAGAGCCCACGTTAAAACTTCACAGCATGATTTAACATGTTTACAGCATGGTACGAAAAAACAGTCTTGGTCTCGATATCTAATTCATCCCTACATGACAGCTGTTTGAGCGTGAATTGTTATATAACTCACTCCTTTAAATTTTATTAAAGCTTAAAGTTATGCATACTTTGAGTGACAGCTGCCCTCGAGCTGTCTGCTCTGCTTCACCTCAGCTAACTTGAGTCGCTGATCCTCACCTCTCTGCTGTTTTTATGGTGTTGATGCATTTCAGATACATTTTAATGCAAATATGAGACAATTGATATGGCTTGCTGTGCAGTTTATTGTGCTAACAGACCGGAGTGGAGATCGTTAACTGCAGAAAGCAGGTAGAGCTGACGAGCTCTGGAGGAATAAACACCCAGAGTCCAGGTGAGCAAAGGGTTTGTTTTTTAAACTTTTGGGATAAAAAGTTGATGCATCTTCACTTTTGCCTCCCTACCTTTGCACTGGTGAGTGCGGAGCTGCCAAAATCGACTGTGATCTGCTGTAGCTCTCTCTTATTTGACTGCTGGATGGAGGAGATATGTACTTCACTTCATGAACGTACAGAGAGGATACAGTAAAAAGAGAAAACACTGTAGAGTAACAGGAAGAACTGGAGCGTCTGGTGAGTGCTGACGTTGGTCAGAAGCTAATGTAAAACCTGTCGTCGCTCGCTATCTAGCAGCTAATGTACAGTGAAGTATATTTTGGCTGTTTTGAAGTCAAACTCACGAGTAACTCAAATAAACTCTCAATAACAGCAGCTGATCCACTTCTTTTCCTGTTTGAACACAGATAGCCGGGCGTCTTTCAGCGACCAGGCTTCATCAGCTCCACTCACATTCAGATGAAGTCGGAGCCAAGATGGCGACGGCCTTTACCGACCACTGTGAGCTTCAATTGACTTATCAGAAACCCGTGGGTGAGGTTACGGAGGCTCTGACCACCATTTTATACAGTTGGCTGTGTGAGTATGTGAATCCTGGAGGAGGGAAACATATTGTGATAAACTTTTAATCGGACGGACGCTGAGACAGTTTTCCATTTGGCTCGAGCTTCTTAAAGGAGCCTGTTTTCTTACCGGCTGAAGATATGTAATGGTTTTTATCAGTTCCTATTGTTTTAATTTTTTTTTTGGATCAGTTATGAACCAACAATAAGAACTAACTTTGCCAGGTTGTGATAAATCCCCCTGACTGGTTGGACCGTTCATTTTTAGACTGGAGCTGCTGACGCCCTGGAACTAAATCCTTAAAACTAATAATATGATCTTATGTAAAACTGCATACTCATATCATCAACAGCCATATTTTACCAACTTATGAGCATTTATAAGAACAGGCTTGATCTGATGGTAAAGTATTAATGAACTAACACCATTTATATATAAATATATTATTATTACAAATTAAGTTTATGGGTTAATAATCTGCCAGTGGTATTCCGATCGCCCAAAATGTGTTCCTAGTAATCACCATCACTAAAGCTGTTTGTACAACCAAAAATACTTTGATGAGTGCTGGTTTATTAGCTGATGGCCATATGAGCAGCTCCAGGACAATCCACAAGATAGAGCATTTTCATGAAAGATTAGTTATGAGTTTTTTCAATGTTTATCCATTTAATCTTTTATCAGCTGGCCTGTCATTTTGTGAAAGTGGGCCCCGGGCGAAAACAAGTTGAATGCCCCCATTGTATGTTGTAAGTGATATGGAGGTTATATCTATACAACTATTGGGGAACAGAAACTGATTTTGCTCTCATGTTTTACTTCACCCTTAAGCGTGATATTGTCTCATGCAAGAGAAACATAATTACTGCCCAACTCACGCCGGGCTTCTGAGAAATGACTACCAGTGTGCAGAGGAAGTGGCATGAAATTTGCGATGAACTGATAATATTCACAGCTGATAGAGATCACAAACCCCGGCTGTGAAGTTATAGAGCCACCGTGTCTCTGATGCTGGGAAGAAGATTGTGGACTCCTGTTAAAGTAGGCCGCCAGCCTTCAGCCAGAGATAATCATAACAGCATGACCCTCACATTCATGATTGTTACACCACAGACGAGCGACTCCGGATCCTGCCCGAGCTCGTATCACAGAGCCGACCGACAAACAAACGCCCAGCCTCGCCGTTACTTTAAACAGCAGCTAGACTCTTGACAATTTTTCCTCCAGAGATACCCGACCAGCTGGCACTCACAGAAGTCACACCAATTGTTTTTTCTTTTCTTTTCTTTTTTT
>CAEMYA010001996.1:2013546-2074289 GCA_903131615.1 Diplodus sargus
TTTTTTGTTTTGTTTTGTTTTGCTTCCCTGAAAGTTTGTTCAGCTTCCCCCCTTCTCACTCACTGTAGAGCTGCATACCTACCCGGCAGGAATGCGATTGTACTGCAGCTGAGGAGCCGTCAGACTTGTGGCAACAAGCACACACAGTTGATTGCATCACATCCGAGTGAGTTATCTGAGTGAGTCTGAGGGTGTGTGAGTCTTTTTTTTTCTTTTCCTTCCATTTAACATGTTAAGTCAGATCAGGAAGTGTGATGCTGTGACAGTAAGAAAAGGACGCGGGCACACAATGGCACTATGTCTTCTTCTTGGCCTGGTAGCATGAGAGGCCCCCGAGTGAAGACCCCTCTTCTTCTTCTGCTGCTGCTGCTGCTCAACGCTCTGACCGGCACAGGTAAGACTGGAAGATTAGTTTGTTTAAGACACAGCAGAGCGTTTCACTCTCCTGCCTCCTCCCTGCTTACTCTTTTGTCCTTTAGTCTACCTTTTTTTTGACTTTGTGAATGTGAGTGTAACTTCCTTATTGGGAGTAAAGGGTATTTATTTACCATACTGGGAATTTTTAAAGAACTTTTGTCTGTTTAAAATGGATTTATTAACACCCCAGACACAGCTGATAGATTTAATGGCATGACTTGAGGACCCAAAGGGTTCCAGTTTGGTCTTGTCTCACTTAAATCCGCTTTTTGTCAAAACTGCGACACTTTTAGGAACATTATTCCTCAAATTAAATTCTCAGCGAACACAGATTCCGCCATAGTCTATGAATATTCTATAATCTGACATTTCTCTTGTGTGTAAAAAATGTTTCTCAAGCAAAAGAGACATTTTCCTCATCGTGACGAAGCGCTGTCGGGAACAAATTGCACAACATGTGTCGAATCATCTCCACCTACTCCCCGCTGTCCAATAGGTGAATTTTGCAACAGTTTGTGTTTTTTTGCAACAACGGCTTGAAATCATGCTCACGGAAGTCTTGATTTCCTGTATGATCTGACTCTGACAGTTGTTCTGCTCTGCTGCACATGTTGCTTTAGAAACCAGGCTCACAAGATCCCTGCAGAGGCCAACTGTCCGCAATCACGTTGTGGGTTTCACTTTGACTGTGAAGGCGACACACATACCCCCCCCCCCCACGCTTTTCAACAAATCGTGACAGTGACATGATTTAAAGTAATGAGAGCTTTTGAATTGCAGTGCTATGTCAAGATGAAGATGAAGGACTAGGGGAGGAAGGTAACCAAGATGTGGTAGATGACCAAACGGAGCACGCTGACCCAGAGGAGCCCGTTGACCCAGAGGAGGCTGCTGACCCAGAGGACCCGGTAGCATATGGGGAGACACTGCCCTCAGGTGAGACATGAGCGATAAACTCACTTCACGATGTGGCCAAAAGTAGGTGGACAGGTGTTCATGGTTTGGGATAGATCCATTAGTCCCAGTCTAAATCATTTTTCCTTTACTTAACCAAGTAAAAGGTCTCAATTATTTGGCTTTATTTATCTTTTATTTTGAAAGGGACAATGTAGATCAATCAACATTGACACAGATGTACCTGATGATGATGGTGATGATGATATCAGGCATCCTAGAATATTAAACAACATCTGCAATACAGTGACATAACATCCGCAGGAAAAATCCAGTGTCAGTGGAGCGGTGGAGAATTGAACTGAGTGCAGTTTCATAGTCCACAAAACATTTCTGGAGCTTCACAGTAGAAAAAGCGATGCGGCGTTCCCACAAAGCAGCTGAAGTAAATGAGAGCCTTAAACATGAGAAACAACCTCCATGAAACTTCAAATTAGCTCCACGGAGCCACAAAACTCCTGACTCCTTTGAAGCCAAAATCTCCACCGGAGCTGCAGAGCTAAAAGTGTGTGAAAGCGCGCACCCTGTCTGAAGTGGGCGCACAAGCTCGACTGCACGTTGAGGGTGTAAGTAACATCTTTAAATCAATTTGGGATCTGGGTTACGTTACGAAACATCTTCATCTACTCTACTGAAACAGTCCAGCAAAATCAGTGGCTAAGACAAATGCTGCAACGCTGTTTGGCTGTGAAGCCCCAGAAATATGTTGTGGACTACAAAACTTCACCGGCCCTTCCAATCGGCATGAGAGCGAGTAGATAATAACTGAAATTTTCATTTTTGAGTGAGCGTATTCCTTCATGTATAATTTTTAGTTAGCTGTGCTTTACTGTCCTTCCAACTTCCACTCTATTGAGAGGAAATATTGCTCTTTTTACTTAACTACAATTATTTTACAGTTGCTAGTGACTTTTCAGTTTAAACTTTGACATAAAAGAAAATAATAACTTAACTTCGTTTATAAAACACGATGGATTCTTAAGGTGGTCCCAGTTAGCGGTTGCTAACCGTTTTCAGCATGTGACATCTTTACAAAAACATCTGTACAGCTGCAGCTCCCCGTCACATTTTATATTTAATTTTTTGCAGTTCTCTAAATTGGGTGTCATATTGAACCTACATTATACATTAAAACATCCTCAAAGATTAGTGAAAAGTACAAAAATTCAATAGATTCAATGCTTTTTTAGGGGCTGAGGTGTAAAAAAAAGAAATAGTGCACCAGCGCACAGAAAGTCAAGAGTGAAGAGAGGGCACTTCACCACGATCTGTCCACTAGAAGGGCACCTCAGGGGGCAAATGTATATTTCTTTGTTTCCCACTGTTCATATTGCGGCTCCTTCAGATCCTTTGGAGGTGCCCAACTCTGGACAGAACAATCAGAACTGATAAAGTGGTGAAAAGTAGCTCCACCTCAACCAGTAAAAACGCTTTTTCACATTGTTGCACCAGTACCAGCAATCTAATAATGTCACATGCATTAACATGTCAGTCACAGGTTTAATTTTGCTCCAGAAAAGAAAAACTCACTGTGGATGTCAGTGTCATGATGTGGTGCTCTTTGCGCTCTCTGTTCATAGATCCGCCCCCAACAGGTTCTCAGACCAGCTCATCGCCAAACCCGCCCCTCGACGGGGACGTCCTCTCAGGTTGGTCCGCAACACCTACGTGTCACGTCTTAGCAAGATGTTGTTGAAAGAAGAAAAGCAGGACATTCATCAGTACTTAATGAAAGATCTCAGCAAAAAACAAAACAAAAAAAAACAAAAAAACTTTTATCTTTCATCTGTTGCTGTTTCCAGATGGAGTCACTGGAGCAGCAGAGGGCTCAGGCTCAGGAGAACCGCCCACGGATGGTATGTCACACCAATCATTACCCAATCATGCTGATTTGAAGTCATTTACTGTCTTGTATTAACCACTAGCAAGAGAGTAAGAACAAAAAAATGCAGCAAGACACATTTATTACACAAGTGACAAATCTGAAGACTGATGTCTTTGCTTCTACTGACGAACCTCATTTTAATGAGTCTAATTTCCACACGAGCAGAAGTTTCTGCAGAAGAGGGTTTGAGTCCCATCATCATCCTCATCCCTGTGGTGCTGGTGGTGGTGATCATCGGAATGATCGTGTGCGGCATCTTCATCAACCGCAGGTGGAACAGCAAAGGGAAGAGTCAAGGTATGTCCATCACACACTTTTAATGTTTGGTTCAACCACAATCACAAAAAAGCAGAAAGCAGAAAACATTAATGTTATTAATATTTTCACACTCGTAGACACACAAAGTAGAGGTTCTGGTGAATGAGAGTAATCCTATGACCTTTTTGCTAATGTTTTCCCTTTTGCTGTTGCTTTTCCTGTAGCAATTTGAGATTTGTTCAAATGTAAAGTACATTACAAATTAAATTTATTATTATTATTATTACTATTATTATTATTATTATTATTATTATTATTATTAATTTTATTTTTATTTTATTCTTTTCTGTTTTTCCGAGAGCATTTGGCATTTTTTTCTCCACTTGTCTCACACAAGTCATCTCTTTTTTCCCTTTTCACCAAAAGACAGCAGTTGGAATATTTTTTTTGGGAATATTTATTTTTAAGATGATGTCAAGATTCCACTTAAAGGTGCAATATGTAAAAATTGTGGTTGAGAACATCGAAAAGGTGCCTAAAGTTATCAACAGAATGTCAACGAATAGCAGTTTGCAAATATTATGACGTGTTGCAGATACAGAAGTTAGCATGCTAGCCTGCTAGCCACAGTTCCCGTCCTGGTCCAAAGCCCCTGACCCAGAAGTGTAAACACCAACAGTCTCCTTGCCACCCGAGCTCCCATCCAGACCACTAGCTGCAGGGCTAACTGAGCTAACTAGCAAATGGCAGATAGGTAGCACAGTTAGCAGCTGTTAGCAGGTCACTTTGGTTATATGCTGCCCTCTATTTGTTTTGAGTATGAATTCTAGAAATCAATAAAACAAACAAACAACAACAGATCACAGTTAAAAACAGATATATTAAAGATGGGAGTAAGTTTGTGCTTTGAAACCTCAAATTCGACTAACAACTGTCCCAAAAATTTCAAACTAAAGTCTGAAAACTTGACCTATAACACTCCCATCATCCGTGTCGCTTGATCTTTTCTCACAGAGCTCAACAAAGAGGATCCATATCTGGACGGGTCCAGTACGGAGAAGGTGCCAATGTAAGTATTGAGAATTTAAATATGTTTTCCTGCAGCTCCTAATTTGAAGGACTGTTGGTGGTGGTTTAAAACGTTCCCCCCGAAAAACATTTACAGGATCACACCAGCTCAGCTTGAGATGAGACTCAGCAATCATTCATTCGAGTGCACAAATAAAAATTAAAAAAACAACTGAATAAGCGCAAAAAACCAGCAGTCTTTTTTCAGGAAGTCACATTTCGTTGCTTTAATGGTTTAACTTTTAGTAAGAATTCTTGGTCAGTGTGTAATTTCCTGTTTGAAAAACACGACCTTTGTGCAACAGGAAGTTTTGGATTTCGTGTGCATACAAGAACGAGAGTTATGTTAAAGTCATATCTTGTGGGTGGATATCTTTGTCTGGTATTTTTCCTTTGCTATGCAGAAAGCTCTACAGAGTTAAACATTTGCACACCTGTGGACCGACGTGTGTGCAGGAGCGTCGACAAAATCGGGACAAAAACTCCCGCTCCTTCCAATCAAGAACTGATTTTGATGAGAACATGTCGGTGCACAGACTTTCATCAGGTTATCTTACAAGACAACAGAGGAGACCATCTTAGATGGGTTGGTAGACCCATGTGGACCAATCAGGTCACATTACAGATAGACATCACTCAAAATGCCACCACAACGTTACTGAACGTTACACACACACTGAATCAAAGGGCACAAATATGAAGGCTGACCACATGGCACTGTGGGCCAAACATTATACAATTTTTTAAAACATCATATATAGGAAACACTTCATGTATCAATCAAAACGTGCACGTATCACAATAGAAATAGGACAAAAATATGAATATAATAATACAAAAGTTGGTCTTCCAGAACTTGTCCTTGAACAACAAAGAAAGGACATAGAATTAGAAAAATAGTACGTGCAAATCTGGGCTGTGACGAAGATGCAGGGAGCTGAACACAGTTGGAGTAAATGGTAAAGACAGGCGTTTGTAAAGAACAGTAGTTAATCTGTAAACCAGGAGGTCCACGGAGCACAGACAGGGTGCTGTTCTCGGGAGTCAGGGGGGAAGAAAAATGCCGAGACGTCAAAACTGAACAAAAATATAACCATCGTCACAAACGGAGCTTTTTTTTTTATGTCGGCTATGGTTATCAATCACAGCGTTCAGCAGGGAAATAGATGTAGGAACGGCTGTGTCATTTTTTTTTTTGCAGCAGCACCCTCCCTCTCATTTCCCCTCTGTGGATTGCTACAGTGAAGAGGGGGGAAAGGAAACAGAGCTGAGAGTTTCATTTACAACCACCTCCAGCACAAACACCGACTACTTGTGGGGCTCACAGCGATCGTATGCTAAAATATTCAGACAGCAAAAAGCATTAAACCACACGCCAGCAACTGACCGCTCTCTCTCTCTCTCTCTCTCTCTCTCTCTCTCTCTCTCTCTCTCTCTCTCAAATTCAAATTCAAATTCAAATAGCTTTATTGGCACGACTACAACAAAACACAGTATTGCCAAAAGCACAACGTAACCTTTTTTTAATTTTGAAGAAAGTCTGATTTAAAATGAATCCAAAAAAGGCAAAAAGGTGATTTAACAGTGACTTTAACTGGAGAATAATGACAGACTAGAGAACATTAAACACCAAACCAAATGTATTTACAGATTGTCGTGGTGTCCCTGTAGGTCTGCGACGTCAAACAGATTAAGTCCTGTGTAAAAAAAAAAGTGTTTGTGACAAAGAAACAGGATTCACAAAAGTGAAACAAAGTATGTAATATGGTAATCATGAACACATAGTCAGTTTTACAAAAGTAAAAGTGAAAAGAGTACAGTACAGTTTGCCCGACAGTGTTGCATTAGCAGCACGTTAGCATCAAACTGATCAGGGACAATAAGAGCGTTGATTAAAAGGTGCCCTACAATTACAGCCCAAACGAAAGCATTTGTGAAGTAGACATGCTGATAGATGTCTTTAATCATTTGTTTTTTGCTCACAGATCAGAAAAACAAATGGCGGCTTTAACGTGTCAGTTAAACTGCTTCTGAAACACTTTGTCTCCTCCAGGCCCATGTTTGAAGAAGACGTGCCCTCTGTCCTGGAGCTGGAGATGGAGGAGTTGGACCAGTGGATGAAAAAGGACTGTAGGTGTCTTTAAGTTAATCTAATGTCGTCATTAATCACAGTTATTTTTCTTTATTTTACTTTTCTTCTCATGTTGTCGCCACCTATCATATATTCCTTTCATTCACTCTCTTTTTACGCTGCGGTGTGGCAGGAAGTGGAACAGTGAGGGTCGTAGGCTTAATTATGTTACCCAGCGTACCATTTGTTCTGCTGAGGCTGCTCAGTGACGAAACAGTAGAAGTAGGAGATGAAACGTAGAAAAAAGGAAACATTTTTAACACAGAGGCCAAATCAGGGACGTTGTCCAGCAGAGGCCACTGTTGCTCTAACTGTCGAGACCGAGCCCAACCGTCTGATCCCAGTTTACCACGGTAGTTAAAAAACTGTACATGTGTTCAGACTTGAAAATGAGTTTGCCACATTCCTGTGACAATAACAATCAGATTGATGAGAGAGCGCAATGAATATATTAGTAATTTCACATGTTTGTTCGTTGGTGTGTTTATCCTAGATGAGACTGCAGAGGACTCAAACTCTAACAAACTTGCATGAATCTATTCCTGGTGAGCAGACTTTACACTCCAATCTATTGTTTGGTTTATCAACAACACATAGAGTCTATTCAGACAGCTGCATCTTTAAGTAATAATATACCTGGAGGTTTGTGATTTCCTTCATTTCCACTCTTTAATGCTGTTTTTAGATATACAAACAAATATATTATCGTGAAAAAAATGTGACTGCATTTCCAGTTTTGCGTGAACTCGCCCTTTAATCTCGTTTCTGCGAATGCGGAGACTTGATTTGGCAGCGGCCTCCGTGTCACAGCGAGCCGTCAACCATAAACAATGAATCATTAAGCATTGTTCCTGCAGGTGTCAATGTGACCTAATGAACTGTCTCACTGTGAATACACTCAACACAGTAATGTGATTATCTGTTTGCCCACAGTGGCATTACAATTAACGTCACCCACACACAACACAAGCCGCCCAGCGCAGATCACCGGTCGACTTCCCGAACAGATTCCTTTTCTCTGCCAGCCTCTGTTTGTTTGGATGCACCAGCTGGTTTCAGTATATCTGTGACTGATGAACTGTGACCCCCCGCCCCCCCCTCGTCATTACACATAGAACCCGGCTTGAAAGCACAAACACTCCTCGCATCTGTTAGTGATTACAACAGGCATGCATGGAAGTGTGGCGCAACTTAACCCTGGGATAGTCTCCTTACTGGAAGACTGGCTGGGAAGGCGAGGTCAAGGTCCAATCAACCAACTGTTGACCAACGTCATCTACACACTGCTTTTTCTCAGGATTTTATTTCCAAAGCTGTGCAAGGGTTAGAGGGTGCTTTCATTCAGCACAGAGGCACTCTGTACACACCGGGGTTACACAAGAGAGCCCAAAACAGGCTTAAATGTAATGTTACTGCTGCTGTTGCTGCTGCTGCTGCTGCTGCGGTTGCACAATGTGATGCCATCTACTGCAGCAGCAGCAGCAGCAGCTGTGCCCTGTTTGTCAGACCTGTGAAACTCCACAGTCAACTTCAACACGACCGTGGATCAAATTAAAGAAGGAATGCATACACAGTGTCGAACAAAAAGCAAGTTAGGCAACCGTTTAACTTTGCACTGGAAGAGCAGAGTAGATTCACCCTGAGAAGAAAAAAATGGTGGTTTTGAAAAGTTTGCTCAAAACCGAAAATTAAGAACATTGAGAAAATGGCGCCGAACAACAACGCGGAAACAATATCCCTGATAGAAAATGTATTTATCTATCTGCATTTAGAGCTGGGCGAGGCAATGTGCTGCGGATTTATCCGAGCTTTTTTTGGTGCTGAGAACAGCTGTCTGCTGCAGCTGGACGCGAGGTGGACGGGAGCAGTGAGAGCGAGCTAAAATAGTAAAGTCGTGGGCCGCAAAACCAAAACAATGAGCTGAAAGATGCCAAAGCTCCACGTACAGCCGAGAGGTTTGCACTTACAGAACTGTCCTCCGTGGGTTTGCTTTCCACGAGTGAACCTTTATACCTGACAAATAATCTCTTCGTAAATAAAGTGACCAGTGCAGCTTTAAACATTTAACACACACAAAAAAGTAGCTCGGTATTCACAGGAAAAACGTTTCTGTGTTTATTTTTCATTTAATAACAGTTTTCACGTCATTCAAAGTTCTGCACGAAAAATGTTTTAAACCAGGCGAGACCACAGCCGAGGTTACGTGACGGATGAGTTGACCAACGCTCGGACATGAGCACTCATTGATCTGTGTGTGGGACGCTGGTGTGCAGAGTGTATCTCTGCTCAGTGTGCAGCGGTGACAAGTGAAAAGTAAAGGCTGCGTCGTGGCTCGTTTCGTTGCTGGAGCGTGTTCAGGCCCTTGTGGTTCTTTCTTGGTGACGTGTGACTGACTGAAAGACTTTTGCTTGTATGCAGGCTGACAAATAAATCTTAAGTAACACAGATTACATTTGAAAAAACTTAGTATTAACATTTGATTCAATTTCTTCAAACCTGATTTCTTTTTTTTTCTTTTTTAGTTTAGAGATCTAAATTTAGTTTCGTATTTTTATTGTGATTGTAATCGGCCCAAGATCGTCCTCTTTGTCATTGTTGGATACTGTAGTTTTTATTCCTTTTATTCAGATTGAAAAACCTGAATAAACTGCATAAACAAAGTGACCTTAAAGGAGAACGCAGTTTCATACTGTTTATCTTTATTTATTACGTCTCTGGCTTCCTTCTTTTCATCTGAGAACAGCTTGTTTGTTCCGCTATACACAAAAACAAACATCTGAGTTTGTATCAGTACCTCATTAATATTGCAAATATTAATATTATGAGTTCCCCTAAAACAACACAGTTCCCCCTTTAAAAGGAAAAACGTATATGTTCGTGCCTGCGTCTGTTTTGTACTATAAGGTGCAATATTTCCACTGTTTGAGTACCTGTCACTATCTGTCTCTCCCCTCACCTGAAACCTGCCTCACTTTACACTGATTCTGGATCAGATCCCAGCCCAGCGCGCTCCCTTTTACCTGTAGTAGTTTGATGTACGTCACACAGTACACACAGTCTGGGAACACGTTTCATTGTTGTAATTGTAACTAAGCTTCAGAGACGTCTGTTGATACGTTGCTGTTCATGTTATTCAGTTTTGCACGACATTGCTCAGTATAATATGCCTTTTTTTGCTGCACGAGTCGAGTCAAGCAGTGAAGCATTTTTTTGCGATCACTTTAAGATACTTACGCATCTATTCATATTTCATGATATTTACACAGAGGTGCTCATTCGCCGAGGGTCATACAGGAGGCGCGCGGCTCTCCTGCTGGAAATAAACCTTTCAGGGAGAAAACCGTAACAGTTACAGAATCGTCATTATGCAATTTTAGCTGAAGTGTCATCAGTGCAATGAAATCTGCAGTGAACGTCTCTCCTAAATATATGAGTGTGAACTAGATCACCACTCTGGACTCATCTCCCCCAGAGTTCAGAGATGATGGAGGAGTGACCTCTCTGTCTCAGCCTCTGACTCGCCTCTCTCTCTCTCTCCTGCAGGTTAACAAAGGACGCTCTCCCGGTACGCAAGGACACAGTCAGCAATGCACCGTTGCCAACTTGAATATTCTGACCTTTCTACAGCGACGCAGCGACACGTGTTGACCAAAGGAAGCAACATCGCGACACTGAAAGGACACTCACTCACGATCACATCTCTCATTACCTTCACAGTCCGTTTTCTCTGCGTCTCGCTGCTCTTTTGTTATGAAAATGATCAGTGCTTCTCTCAAGCGTCGCCTGTTTTGATCGTATTGTTGTAATCGGCTACATTCACGGCATTTTCTGTCTTAAGTATTAAGTCAAAACCTTAAAAAAACATCTCACTGCGGCTTCCAAACAACCCCCCTCCCCCTTCCCCCTTCTGCAGATTCATACAGTCAAAGAGTGTGTGGTGGTTTTAAAGCACATTAGGGCCTCACAGATATCAGTGTTCGTAGTCTCTGCTGATGGCCTCACTTCAGCTGAAAGCCTCTTTGTTGTATTACACTATGTGACTCCCTGCAGCTGCAGGTTTTTAATGGTGAAATATCCTGTTGAAGATTGTAGGCATGCACGACAGAGCAGGGCCGCTGCTTTCCATGGCTCTGCAGAGCTGGATGAGGTTTAAAGTGTTTTTTATTCAGACACCGAAATCTCAGAGTGTGAAATCAGTTGGATCCTATTTCCGAGTCTTTTGATGAATTATCGCCTGTGTCCGAAACAGCTTTTTTCTAAAAGCTGCTACTGATAAGATTCCCATCTCCCCGTAGATAATGACACTCTTGACTGAATAGTTTGCGTCTGCAGATGCTTTGTCTCTCCCGTTTTAGCTCATAAGTCTGAATAACACTGATCTAAATGTGAGTGCAACTTTGAACATGTCAGTCAGTATTTCGCAGTATCTTGCACTGTAAATATGAGAATATAGTATACCAAGCGACGGTACTGTCAAAGACAGCCTTTTTTGTAAATATTTCATACAAAGCTGTAGTTTTTGTTGTTTTGCTGATGAAGCTTTGAATAAAAATTGAATGAATACGAATTAAGACGTGTTGTGAAGCGGCGTCTCTCTCAGGATGGATGGATTGCCAAGACACACACGTTCATGGTTCCCAGAAGATGAATCCTACAAGTCTTGACTTGTTATTCAATGGATTGCCTAGAAATTTGGCATGCAGTCAAGGATGAATTCATAACTTTGGTGATCCTATTACTTTCCATGTAGCTCCTTAATCAGGTCCAAATTTGACCTTGGCTTAACACAAAATACCTGAAAAACTAAATTTTTGCTACTTGCTGAGTGGTAATAAGCATTTCAGCATGCTTTCACAAGGCAAACACGTCACTAGGAAACACCTCACCAGCAAAATCAGTGTTTTCACATGGTAGAGATAACTTGCTGCGAACACCTTCACGTGCTGCTGTCTCGTTTTTAGAAGTTTTAAGGCCACGATCACACAGAGAGTCGTCGCTAGATCAACAGTTGCTTCATAAATGCCACGGAAAAGCATGTTTTGGGCAACACAGCGTGGTGTGTTCGCGGAGCGGGACCTGGAAATATCAAAGCTTCTTAAAAACCACTAGAAAAAATGCAACAAGCTCAACCCAGGTGTGGCTTACCTTCGGAAAACTATCGTTTTGCCGGCAGCAACAAGGTGCATAATCGCACTGCTTTTCCCATTAATCAGAGGCCGATCACACTGAGACATATCGCTGGAACCATTCGTTTCCTTTTAATAATACTTTAGCAGCAGCTGCGCCTGTAGCAATGGGTCTGTGTGTCAACGGGGCCTTACACATGATGGCCAGATCATGATCTAATGTACATGATTTAGGGGATGGATGGAATACAGTGTTTGATCCCCTGAAACTGAAGAATTGCTAAGAACGTCCTTCATGGACGTCTCTTTTTCTGTGTTATTGACTTGCAGTTATTTCCCTGCACGTCAAAACAAACCATGTAAAGTTCAGTGACAATATAATGTGAGGACCATCATTAATAAATGGTAACGTTATAGTTAAATAAAGTAGTTGTTCCCCTCTTAACAAACACTGTAATGCTTCGTAAACCATTAATTACGCAGTCATGAAGGTTTAGAGAAATTATATCGATGTGCAGAAGCTCCTATCTACAAAATGATCCAGGAAAAGTTGGGAAAAAACCTCCTGTCTGCACTTTGCATAAAACATAATACAGTAATATAGTCCAAAAACAGTGTATTATGTATTGGGTAACCATAACAAATAGCATTCTGCAAGAAAACAATACGTTTTTTTATTTTAGTTTTTTTTATTTTTCTCATAAAAGTGAATTTTTCAGATTTTTGGGGTTTTGGTCTTCGGCCATCGATACATGAATGCTGTTGGAGCGTCTGATTTGTGTGCGCGTGTCACAGGTCACCCTCTGCCTCAGACTGTGTGTCTCCTGCTGTAAACCCGCTGATGACTTCCTCTTTGAGCTCAGTGTGTCTGATGGAATTCAAAGCAGAAAAAGGTCTGAGGGAGCAAGGACGGGCGATCCATACAAACCAATGAATACAAATGAGAAATGAGACTCTCAGTCCATTTTCTCCTCCTTTTCTCTCTCCCTCCTCCTTTCATTAGATTTCCAGACGGCAGCTCTGTCTGTCACCGCGCAGTGTCGGGCTGCCTGGCTTGCTCTGACGCTGATGACGGAGCAGTGACACTTTTATGATCAACAACCGACGACTGTCAGGAAATATCGAGTTACTGCTTGCACAGGTTTATCAGGCCTGTCTTTTGTTTTCGGAGCCTCACGCCTAAGGGTTTGTTCTGTCGTGTTTGTGTTCTATTTCGAACCTGAGATAAACAAAGAGTCTGATATGATCTGATCTTTTCTCACCTTAATTATGGCAGCAGCCTGTTGAAGGCTGAACTGTCATTACGTGTGACCACATTACACCTGTCGTAGGCTCCAGGTGAGGTGCAGAATTCATTTTATAAGCTTATTGATTATGCTTAAAGGGGCTCGCCATTGGTTTTCCACGTCAAAGTGAGTCATGTTTGATACTGCTCAGCCCGTGAAATCATGTCATCTCATGCTTACATTACGTGTTTATGACCACAGTTTCGCATCAGGCGCTGAAGGGTGGAGTTATAGACGAGAAGGCACGCTGACCGCACCTCGAGACGGAGTTTCAACATTTGTAAGTGTGAAACCGCTTGAGGAACCAGAGCATTTCAACATTCGAAGAGGTGACACCCCAGGACAATGTCCCAGCCATGTTTGTGGCAACAGAGAACAGAAACATTTAACGAGACGCCTTGAACTCGTTGGCTGTGCGACCAAAGCATGTGTTAAAAGCCAAAACATGATCTTTCACTGACCCTAACCAAGTGGTTTTCGTGCCTTAAACTAACCAATTCAGAAGCACAAGGTTGTCACAATGTAAATTCAAGAATTGAACCAAAAGAGACATAAAGTTTCTACGTATTTGTAGTTTGCAGAAATGCACATTGAAAACATTTATTCTGGCGGTTGCTTTGCCAACATCCGGACTCAAAGTCGAGATATCTCGGCCTCTGCAGATTCAGTTTGAACTTTTCTTAAAGTTGTTCCTCACAAGTTCCGTTCACTGGATGAGAACGCAACACTAAATTCATGATATCCAATTCTGCCTTTTTACCTTATTGTCAGACATCATTTTTGACCAAATGAAGAGCTCCACAGTTACGGAATTCGTTAAGTAAGGAACTGAAATTGTTAATCTCTCTGCCAGCTTTAAGGACACAGATAGAAATATTTGAACCTTATGATGCTTCTGTTGATTGTAAATATCTTGTTTTTCTAGGTTTGTTTTTATGTATTTGTAGCTCTTTCTTCCTTTTATCTTCTTTTACTACTGAACTCTGAATAAGTCTTTTGATAAAGTTTTTTAAGATCCTCATTATTGAGCAAACTAAAATGACACGAGTACTCTTTTCAGGGTTACTCAGTGAGATCTTCCTTGGTTTATTCCCGACCTTTTAGTCCCATATACACGGATGTCTTTTGTTTGTTTGAGATCAGGCTTAAAACTGGACGGGGGCAGAGTATTTTGCAGCCGGGGCCCCCGAGGTTGTGAAACGACCTGTATGATGAGGTGAGTCCGGCTGAATCAGAACCGTCTCTTAAATCTCTTCTTAAAAGAGAGTTTCCCTGAATTTTGAGGGTTTCTTTTGCAATCCTTTAGTTTGAACAGATCTGAAATTCTTTGTCCATTAATTGTGAAACCTTTTTTAAGATGCGACCCCTCCCAAAAAAAACCTTCCTTCACTCACAGCATCACAACCAAGTGCCATATTTACGGAAGAAGAGGTTTCTTTGCATGCACACCGACTCTCGCAAACAAACATCTCAAGGGAAATTACATCACCGGCACAGGCACTGTAATGTACCAACTATTCCTCAGTCTGAAATATGTTTTTTTTTTACCCTTTTTCTCCTAAACCATTTAGCAATCCCTGGGAATAACTCCCCAGTTTGAGAACCAGTGGATAAGTGATGGGCAGATTTCTTACATGCCTTCATTTCTGTAAAAATGTCATCTGCATCCTCGTTACTGCATGTCTGTGGCATGGCAACGCCGTGAATGAGAGTTCTCCCGCAGCGTGTTCTCCAAGGATTTGAAACAAATGAATGAATGAACACAAACGCAAACAAAACATTACCTCACTGAGAAAGCATAAACACTGTAAATCCCCGCTGCCACCCTGAGCTGCTGCGCAGCAGCTGGTGTAGGTTTTTCTCAGGTAACATTGCTCACACTGTGCCAAACTCTGGCTGAACAGGTTTATATGTAAATAAAACACCACTCTGACTCACTTATCGACTGAGAAATATGAGCATATGAAACGTTTCGGCCGTCCAAAAAGGGAAAAGATGTCTCGCACCAGGTGTGGTATGTTTGCTGTGCAGTGTGAGGACGGGCCGCGTTGATGGTTTTGATTAAAGGCAGTGAACGGAAATGTGATGTTGAAAAGCCTGGAGGACACGTTCATAACATCACATTTCCTGCGACCCGTCACCCTGAATTTTCCGAGCTTTGTAGACTGAATCACTGTCTACCCAGCAGGCACTGTTGCAGCCTGTCACACTCTATCAGCTCCATTTCACAGCCGTGTTTGTTTGCCTTCGAGAGCCGTGATGCTACGGAGCATCGTCCGTCTGTCGCAATCCTCACATTCACTCGATCTTGGGCAATCTCTGAGTGGAAAGTGTGTGTGCGTGCGTGTGTGTTTGGTGTTTGTGTGTGTGTGTGTGTGAGAGAGAGGGAGAGCGAGAGAGTCGTTACAGGAGTCTTCACAAAAGTTTTGAGTGTGGTCCTTTGTTGAGTCGTGATGAGCAAATTTTAAACCGTGTGAAACTTTTCCACTGCCTCTTATGAAAGGCTGCCTCTTGCGCCATTTGGATAACATTTGATTAAACTTTAACACACACAACAACAACAGGGCCGCAGCTACTACTGAAGACACAGAGGTCACGTCCTCTGTGTTTCTCCTCCGTGAATCCGAGCGATCTGAAACATATGGTTTACATTTTGCCATCAAAAAGGTTCGAATGATGGGATTCTCAACCCTTTCATGAACAAAAATGACTCTTTATCTTAGCAGTACATTTATTTCATCCTTCAGAATTTCCAGTATAGCTTAATTAACTCTCTTTTGACAGTAACAAATCTTTTTTTCAAATCTTATTTCTTTTCCTGACTGGTGTGGTCCTACTGCAAGATGGTCTCTTGTTTTCCAACAGTTCTCCAGAAAATCTTTGGTATTTGGTAAATATTTTAACAATTACATTTCCTTGAACTTGAGATCCATTACCATCCATCCATATTCTATTCGAGCAAGCTAATGTTAAAACAATAAAATGAAAATATCCTGGATATGTCTCTTCTTAGCGGAGACTCATCCTTCAACCAAATTTCATGGAAAGCTCTTCAGTAGTTTTTGTGAAATCCTGCAGACAAACCAGCCAGCGTAACGTCCTTGGTGGAGGTAATTATTTTATTTCAAAAAGACAAAGCAAAGAAACAATCAGTCATGAATGAAATAACGTGAACACGGTTCATTTTTGACTATTGCGTCATAGCTCGTGCAGAAAAGGGTTGAAGGGTCAGACCAACATTGTGCTCATAACACATGATTCCATTTAACTATTTTACTTTTGAGAATGTAATTCCTATGGGAGAGGTCACTAGAAGAAATTGTAACACTTCTGTTGCACAATATATATGTTTTTCATTTCATGTTTCATGCGTGGGAAAGAAAACCAGTCCAGACATTATTTTCGGAAGTCAAAAGTTGATAAGACAGGGTGCCACGTTTTTAGACAAGCATGTAGGAAAACTCTGGGAACCGTTTATTTCTGAACACTAGAAAACAAAAAAGATTTTTTTTAAAAAACCTGAGTGATGGATCACATCAAAAACAAACATCCGACCGTATTTATTGAAGATTTTCCAGATGATTTTCAGGTCCCTTCAAAGTGATCTGTGTGTGTTCATGGAATTATTGAGATTCGATCTCAGTATCTCTAAAATCCAGCCGGCTACGCCCCGGACACAAACACATGCAACACTCAGGATTACCCGGTACATTTTGGTGTTTGGTTTCACAAAACATCCAAAGCCACACATCGAGGAAAAAACTCCAGCCTTGAGTCAAGATTTTCTGCGAGGAAGCCGCTTCCAGGAGCAGCTTCCACAAAAGCAAACGGCTACAGAGAGCATTTGGGAACAAAGTCAGGATATTTACAGTCGTCCTTTGTTTCCAGGGTCTGCTTTTCAGTCTTCATTGACCAGATGCCAGTTTCAATTCCACACTTCTCAGGATCACGTGTTTGGTGCTTAGTGATATCTCAGGGTTTCAGACTGTCCCTGGAGGATCCAGATACAGGGCATGAAAATGACCATGAGCCAAAACTAACCATGGCTGGCACTGCAGGGCTAACTTGAGCTGCAGCAGCAGAAAACTCATCCGTGGTAACTTGCTTTTTTTTTTGCCTGTGAATAAATGAGGCTCAGTATGCTGGAAAGAATTAGGTCTAGGTTTCCATCCAGCAGGATTTCTGATACATCATGTAAAGTTGGATTGGGAGCGTCTCCCGTCCAAGGTTTCCCCCAGAAAACTGTTCAACATTTCACCATTCCAAGGATATTAAAAACTAAATGGAAGATACAGTCAGAACTGTTTGGAAATAAATGTGTAGAGAGCCTTTGGTGTAAACTAAAGACTTGATCAATGTATTATTTTAGATTATTTCTTATAGAAATTGGTATCTTCATGGGATAAATCTTTATCTGATTTGTTTGGTAATAATGTACATATGCGTCCTTAAAATGATTTCACGATTGCTTGTAATTTCCCTCTGACATCTTTGACAAAATAACGACTTAGTATCTCAAAATATTAAGAAACTCTCCTGATGTAATGACTTAGTATCTAAAAATAATGACTTAGTGCCTCAAAAATAATTTTTGCAATTGAGTCTTTTTTTTTTGAGACGTTAATTTTCATTTCATTTTCATTATAAACATATTCAAAATATATTTCTCATTAAAAAGACAATGTTTTTTCATATTTGGTTAACTCTGATGTAGCCAATTCTTCATCAACAATCAATTTATTTGACAGCTGCAATTTTACAGTAATGTTTTTATGGTAAACAAATATGTATTATTTATCAGAATCATTTAATTCAATTTATTAGATTTTTTTTTTACACTATGTTAAAAATACAAATATGTCTGTGAATGATTTTGTTATATAACTGAAAGTAAAGACACAAATATTGATATAACCTCCTCACATGGTGTCATCCGGGAGCGTAGTGTTACATCACATTCGAGCGCCCACTCGCAAACAAAAACGATGTCATCATCATGTTGCGACAGCCATTCTCTCCAGTCGGTGGAGAGTCAGGAGACGAACAAACCTGGCGGTTGTTGAAGAGGCTGTGAACGGCTAATCATCCACAACTGACACGCTGTTTGCTCTCAGTGGATGTGTTTTCCCTCCTGTAATGGTCGGCGGCCGTCGTATCTCGCCCAGGACAGAAACAGAGCCAAGGGGTCGACCAACACTCTCGTGAATCTGACAGAGCAGCTAACATTAGCGGCGTTCTTTACTAGCCAGCTAACATTACACGAACTTGGCTTGCAGGTTGCCTTGTAGAGGCTAGTTAGCTGATCTTGCTAACTTGCTAGCCCCTGTTAGTTAGATGCAAACACTGATTGCTGCTGCTGGTGGGAAACCAAGAAGCGAAAGAAGGAGCCTTTTAACCTCATTGGACCCTGTGTAAGCTTTAGCTTCAAGCTCCAGAGGATATCTCGCTTTGGATACACGACCTGTGGGAATCACCGGAGAGGCCTGTTGTCTTTGTTCATCCCAACACTTCTGAGGTAAATACACCACACAATTACAAAGTGCAAGATCACAAATGGGGGAATATTGTAGCCATTGACCAGCAGAAGCGGGCCTAGCATTAGCCAGCTAACGAGTAGCTTGTTAGCTTGCCGAGTTAGCATTGCTAACGCTAGCCAACTTATCGCACTTGTGTTGATGTGGAGCTTTCATGCGCTCGGAAAAGAAGTTAACGGTGTCAGATTGAGCTCACAAGGGCTGGACGTGAGGCGTTGTAATGTCTCCGGCGCTAATTAAACCAGTCTGACCGAGTTTTGGTGCCCGGCTTTGGCTCACTTCGGTCACAACACTGTGGCTTTTAAACAAGCTGCACAAACTAAGTGAAAAGCTGCAAAGTGCGAAGAAAGTTCAGTCCGCATGCAACACGTTACATTTGAGAAAGAGTGAGTTTTAACCGTCTCCGGTCGAAGCGCGCAAAATGAAGAGTGGAATGGTCTTTTTCTCTGCAAGTCGAGGATTTATGTCCGAAAGAAATACTAGCAACAGACCTCAGGCTAAACTGACTTATGTCCGACATGTTAAAGCTAATTCTAGGTGTTATTGTCAGATGGATTTGGGGAGCAAACACTTTGCAGCAAAGGAGCGCTTGTGCTTTATAAGAAGGCAGGTCTTGTAGCAGCCATGCATTGGCCAGAAAAAGGTGCAACAATCTGTCCTTCATCTATACTGAGACAGCTAGATGTTGTGATTTTAACTCATGTTGGAAGCTGCTAGTGGAGCAGTTGTATTGTATTACATTTTTTTTTAAAGTTGTAGCTAATATTTAGTCTGTGCTTGTTGCTATAAATGGATGGTGAAAATCTATCTAATATTTCAGTTTTGATTCCCACCCCGGTTTCGATGCATGTTTGGCGTGAGAGCTTGGAGCGTGGAACTGTTTATGTGATTATAAGATTGTGATTATTATCCAGGTTTCTGGTCATAGGTGACTGAAAAAAGCTGTGTCTTTGACTTCTTGGCAGCTGCCTCAACAAGTGCGGTTGAACTTTTGATGAAACCAAACTTGGACGTATGACAGCGAATGATGTGAAACTTGAAAAAGTGTTCATTCCTCTCTATTCGAACACTCCAGGTAGCACAGACCGGTTTGCAAAGTGTTATCGTTGCTTCGCATATGCCTTTCACAGGTGTTACATATAACTTGAGATTGTACCAACATGCCCTCATTTTAAACCGAGTTTGACCCAATTTTTTTGCCGTTTATTCACACAGACCGTTTAATACACTCTACATTACTTGGACTTATTTGAACATAAGGTGTCTTTGTCTTGTGATGTTATTCTAGTCTGGAACATCATTAGCATTGAAATAGATCACCATTCCAAACGGAAAAAAACAGTTCACAAAAGCGATGTCCAAACCCATGTTTAACCAAGATTAGCAGGAGGGTTGCAATGTCAAGTCATGACACACGATGACTGACTGAGAAGCCACAGCCAACAGCGCAGAGTTTAACCAACATCACTGTGTTGGTTTCAAAGGACTTGTAGACTAATGGCTCTTATTTCCTTTTCGGGAAAATACCCAGACTGCCTGTCCACCCTACCTGCTAGTTAAGTGCATTCTTGGCCTCTCAGGTCTGAGACTGTCCTTGGTGAGAAATACCTGTCTCTTGGTCCTGAAGTCAAGACTGAAAAAGGTTTTCTAGATCAAGAGTAAAATTGTATTAGGTTTGATGACAATAGTTGAGACCCATCCATGTATTTGTTACCCTGGCTTGTTAATCTGTGATAACAAAATACATACAGGGCACTTTTATAATACTACTGTCATTTGTAATTGGTGCTTTTCCATACGACCAGTTACCTTCAGCAGAAAGAAAGCTGTGATAAGGAAAGAGTTATGGAATGTACTTTACCTGTCCGTGTCTTTTTATATTTGAGGTGGTGTCTTTAAGGACAGCGTGAGATAAGAGTCTTGCCTTCACACAACATCCCCGGGCCGAGAAATTGAAGAAACATTTCATGTCACACAGGTTACAAAAGTGCATCTGCAAATGTGCTTTTCCTTTTTGCACAAGATCCATGTACAAACCACCGAATGCAACTGTTTACATGCAGTCAATAGACTGATACTCTACTATTTACTTTTCTAATTAGATCTGCAAAAACTCCAACAAGGCAATTGATGATTTAAGCAACTTTCTGTATGAAGAGTTAAATCAAAACACGCCTCTCTCACAGTGTCAAACTAGCTAAACACGTCAAAGATGGAATTTATTTGAGTGCCGTTGTATTGATTCACATAAGGGTTATGCATAGATGTTAGTTTGTCTCTTCAGTGTTCATTTCTAGCAACATACTGCTGAGACGTTCTTTTTGAGGTAACAGATGAGGTGGTGTGGTCACTGGACAGAGACGCATTTGCAGGTTTCCAACTTGCACTGAAAGTCTCTTCTCTGTTGTGGTATTCATCAGCTCTGACAGGCTACCGTGCTTCTGTTTCAAACACAACCATATTGACTATTCATCAATCAGTGGAATGAGAAGAGCCAACAGAAAAAAGAAGCCCAGCTGGTTCAGTTTTCTGTTGACTTGATAAAGTCTGCCACAATATGATTTTGATTCAAGGGCCTGCATTTGATTTGCGACATGTCATCTGTCCCATCAGTTACAAAAGCAGCTGCCACTGCTTCAGCTTCTGCTGATGGCCATAAAAGAAAAAAGTGACAAATAATTGGAAATACTTGTGATAGTCTAAGTGCAGTAAAGTAGCACACACAAAACATGGCTTGACGACAAGAACTTTTAGCAAAAGTACAAGATTCAAATTTAAAAACTGAATATGGGTCAGGCTCTAATTAAAAATCCAGGCTTGGGAACAGGTGAACTAGACATGTGATATGGTAATTTTCAAAATGACATTGATGACCTGGTCTTTTCTTACATTTAACTGGTTGGTGTTCGGCAGCTCTTCTAAAGTGCAGTTTCATATTTACAAGCCAAGCAGCTATAGTCTTTTAAAATACCTACAACTATTAATTAGAGTCAGAATTCCCTGAACGTATCCCATTGAAACACCACGAGCAACTATTGAAACCTTCAGTTCAATGTATGTACTTGTGTGGGACATAATGAGCTCCTCCATCTCTGTGACTGAGACAGTATAAATCAGTGAGAATCACAGAATGTAAGTACAATGGTAGGCGGACAATACTGAGACAGGAATGGCATCTTTTCAGTTCACATGGATCGGTGTGGTGAAATACTGTTTTCTGGCTGTGATTATTGCTGCAAGGCCTTGGAGAGTGAGGGATGAAGGCTATCCTAGACTTTGTTTGTAGAAAGCTTCACATTCCCACACTCCTGACTGTTGCTGTGTAACTGACCCCAGGGTCTTCCTCAAACCATTCTCATATGGACAGTGAGATTTCCTGGCTTTGAAGCTCATATTGACCAAACATGAAGGGGGGGTACGACGATTGAGATTAGTTATTAAGATATGAAGAGAGGAAGTGTTTCAGGTGTCACATTCTTTGAGACAGAACCAGTCTGAGGAGCTCTACGCTAAAGTTTCTTTATCATTAAAAACAATTAATAAGACATTTTTAACCTACATTATTAAGTGCTGATAAATGCTCCGTTCATCGAATTGTATTTTGTGGAACCGATAAGAATGTTTCTGGAGGCAACCACATAACCCTCTGAATGTTAACCCAGTTATGAAACGCATCATGTAATCATGGCTTATTAGGGAAACAGAAGAAACCACAACCATCTCAAAGGTCTCTTTCAGATTTGTCAACTGTTTGCTCCTGATTTGGACTGTCCAGATTTCTTTGTACTGCATCCCTCTTTACTTCTGTAAGCCAGGGGAGGGTGTGGAGAGATTTTTTAAGGTCATATTCTGGGCATTTTATTTTTTAATAAGCCAAAGACAGAAACACGAGGAAACTTGTAAGTAGGACTTCCCCCGAAATGCCAATGATTAGAATTATCAATGGAGAAGCCCCGAGTCAAATCACATTTTATTGGATCATTAAGTTCCTTTATTTAGCTGCATAAGTTCACTCGGGGCAACTCGGGATAACAGCATGACAGACTGCAAACTTACAGAAATTGGGTATTGTTTTGAAATTGCCTAACTAAAAACCCCCTAATGGAAATGGACACCTCTTACTGAAGTCCACAGGTCCTGGTAGACTGCAATCTCGTCTATTGTTGTTAAGTGCTAATGACTCCATGGTGCACCAAAATTTTAGAACTGAACGTTCACTACTTAAAACAGCTTTTTGTATCTGTAAATGTTCGGGAATCCACACAAACATTTCAAAAAAATGTATGGTCCCGGGTAAGAACAGTCCCACTAACGTAACCCTGTTTATGTTTTCCTCCAATTATTTCCATATCTTTGCAATGCAAAGTAGAGCCTGACCAATATATCAGTTGGCTGATTGACCGATATTACCAATATTCCCCCCCCATATGCAATCTTACTTTGTGGAGATTGTAATGCAAGAAAAGATGCTAGGGACAATTTTTACCTAATAAATTCCCAGTGAAGTTTACTGTTTAACTGGCAAGTTGATTGTTAAGCCGTATCCTGCCTCCATAATGTATCTTTGTCAAAAGTATTTGATAACCACATTGGATGAATTATTGCCAATGCAAATTTACTTCCCAGTATCGGTAACATCAGCCCCAAAAATCCAGTATGTGTCTGCTCTGATGTAAAGTACTTGTTGTGTAAATCGAGGGTAACTTTTACATCCAGTTTTCAGGAGACAAACCTAGACAACTTTGGCAGGATCTGGACCGATGAGGTCTGGAGCACAGAATTGTATAAGGAGCTTTTAATTGAGGTGCAGCGCTTGTCTGCTTCAGATTAAGAAAAACAAGTAGCCGTTTTGCGTTTTCTGCCATACATTGGGAATACCCAAAGTCAATAAGGATGGCAACAACCAGTTGGCTGCTGAACTTTGGTAGCAGCAGGAAGGACTTCGGAGGATGAGGGCTGAAGAGAGAAGCTTCTGTGTCGAAGTTGAGTGCTTTAGAAATGATGAGTGCAGTCTGATTTGAATGGGCAGTCTTCCAGGCCTTTTGGGACCCGAAACACTGTTAAGTGGAAAATACTGGGACATTTAGATAATGAGTGATTCATGACATGATTCATGACTTGATGAGCCTGCACAGTATAGACAGGGGGAAAGGGAAGCCATTGATGGTCCAAATCAGGGCTGCTGGTCAAGTTGAGTCTGAGGACTTCTTCCAGATTAGCGAGAGTACAAGCCAGTGCTCCTGTGTGGTGTTAACAGCAGTCAGATTTCCAAGTGGTAAGGAAATGTTTGTGCTGTACAATTTTTGAATTTGGAGGAGAGATTGACAGTGGGAAGTGTTATTTGAATCATGTGTCACTTTTTCTCAGATGTCTGAGTCATTTTTGTGCTCTCAGTTTAATGAGATAATCACAGGTTTGTGGAGGATAGATAGGCAGGTCTAGAGGAGAGAGTACATCTAAAAATGTAGTAGTGGAGGGATCAGTGGGGAGAAACTGGGAAAGGAGAGGAGGAAGGAGCAAGAAGTGGAGGCAAACTGTGAGGGGACGTGCTCAAAGGTGTTAATAATAAGTGAATGCAAGAGGAAATAAATAAGCACGAAGTGGATTACCAAAAAGATTAGAAGACTCTCCAAAAGTCCAGCCAGCCGTCAGCAGTGTGTGGGCTGAGAAACTTGAGAGAAAGTGAGATCAATGAAAGAGGAAATTAAAGGGCTTTTCTGTGGGGAGGTCCAAGTCACCTTGAAGAGAGAGGGAATCCGGGAAATCTCATGTACTGCATTACTGCCCAAAAGTCCTACTTGATGACTTTTTATAAAACGGACAACAGCATCACAGAGAGCTGAAAGTAGGTCAGATGTTTGGACGTTATAACGCACATGTTAGGTCTTTGATCTTCAAACTCTCAGGCCGCCCGATAGCTGGGTCCAAAATCGCTTCTTTGTTCTCTGTTTCACTACTCTTTTGATAAGAAAGCACTCAGTTGTTGAGCAGCAAACTAGAGATTTTGGATTCTTGTTAGTCAACATCATTCTGTGCCATCACTGACCGGTTTAGAGTCTTCCTACAAATCATTTCTGCGTTTATAAAATTAAAGGGCATTGCATTGTGGGCTTGTGTTACTTTCCATCGATCTGCTTTTTTACCTAACCCTTGCTACTGTTTCGAACGCAGCACACGTACAATACATGTTCTGGCTGGCTTACTGTGGTTCAGTATCTGTTGTTTTACAGGAAGTAATGACGAGACGTGCAACACTGAAAGATCGAGTTAAGTTTCAGGTGATTGTTGCAAAAGAGCCTGTTACAGTTTATGAAGTCATTAGTGTTGTCAGTGTATTGATGCATAAGGATTCTGAATATTTGTAACACTTTCAGTACTTGTTTTTCATAGTATTGATGTAGTAGTATTGATATTTTTCTGGGTATTGTACCAACTTGTATCACCAACAGTTATCCAGTTCCTTATGACCTGGTATCAAATATACCCCTGTCCCCTATGGTATGTACCCGCATGAATTTGGAGCATGCTAGCGTTAGCTTTGTAGTTCTTCTCAATTGAGTTGATTTGAAACGGTGGGCGATACGAATACTTATGGTTAAAATTTGATTGCTGTAAGAGTAAATGGTACACATCGTTATGATAAACAGTCTCTTGTGCTATCTTTAAAAAACTGTGTCATTTAGCAAGAAGGTGAAGTATTTCAGCATCATATGAGAAATCTAGGTTTAATGTTGTAAAATGATGCAGCGGCTCATGTTGCCAGATAATAATCGGATAATGTTCAGCAGCGTGGAACCTGTGTAAACAAAGTTGTAATTAAATTCAAGCTATAAGCCGGTTTTCGGCCTAAATCTGATTTTATATAAAGTTCCTGATGACAGTTAAAAGTTGTCAGTGTTTTGATATGGCCCTGTTAATTTTGAGATTTCTAGCTCAAACTCTGTCTGCCTTCACACCTGCAGATATTAATTTCCCTGTGATAACTTACCTGAAACTTCAATTCACTCGACATGCCCGGCTGTTAATCAGCACGCTCATATTGTATCCTCTTCTCGTGCTCACTAAAAAAAATGAAACTCCACATCTTTAAACTTCGATTTTTTTTTTTTATTGCCCGCTTTCGTCCAATTTCTCCACGTTTATAATACTGTCATCAATCATGTGACGGTATTTTCTGGTCTGTGCTTATTTAATATGCTTTCTTAATGAGTTTCACTCTCAGGGTTTACTGGAGATTTACAGCAGAGTGTGAGTGCGTTCTGCAGCTGTGACTGGCCTTCTTCTCTGTATCTGTGAGGCACAAGGAGCACGTTAATAATTCAGTGCTGTGCCATGTAGCTCTTGGTTGGTTAATGAACACGAAGAGGAATCTCCCAGGCATACTGCTTTGATGTGGGCTATAGTGTGAACGCTGTGTGACACAGTGTGGGGACAAGAGGAAGTCGCAGCCTGGGACAAAAAAGACAATAGTGGATATATTGTAGTTAAAAAATAAAGCAGTGACAGTCACATATGATCTTGTAGGATCTCAACGATGACTAACAACACAGAGAGGAGAAAAAGAGGAGGATCTTTCTTCATCCTGTCCTGGGAGAGACATTTTCTTTGTTTCTTGGTGCTACAGTGCTGATAAAACACATTTTAAACGGTTCCAGTATCCTTTCACTCATCATGTAGGAGCGCAAAAGGGCAGATCTCCCCTCAGCAGCCTGGGTTTTCCCTGTGATTTAATGTCTACTGTGTAGGATTTAGTGGCATCGAGTTGTGAGGTTGCAGATTGTGACCAAATCAGAACCCCCTCACATTCCCCTTGTCATGGTGGGCAGTAAAATTGGGGGAAAAATGCAAAAGACCTGGTCTAGGCCCAGTGTTTGGTTTGTCCATTCTGGGCTACTGTAGAAACACGGTGGACTCCGTCCGTCTACCTGCTCCCTCTGTAGATATAAAGGCCTCATTCTGAGGCTGCTGCAAGACAGCCGTCTTTTGACGGTACTTCAACCGATTGTCTTGCATACAATTTGACGGCAAACATGTTTTCACTATGTCACAATGTCGGTACAAGTAGCTCTCCAGCACATCGAGCCATATTCAGCCTTGGTTTTATTTCCTGTCAGAGGCTGCACAGGCTCTGGGGCTTTCAGCTCAGACCTTTTCCATCTTGCCTTAACACAATTGCATCTCTTCACTGCCACCCACAGCTCATTGCCTCTTAAATGCCCACCAGTCCTTCTCTGAGACTGCAGCAGAGGTGCGGGATGAAAACCATTTGAAAAGAGGCCTCTCCCAGCAGAGGTCCTGTTGGCATGGAAACGGCTGTCTTTGTGAATGGAGGCTTCTCTTACGCGCCTGGTCAGAGGTTTCCCACTGTCTCATGGTCCAAGAGGACCCTGTCAGACTTCTTTACAAGTTCACCAAGCCCGGGTTTTTATTGATTTTTAGAGTATTTTCTGGTAATGCCTATTGTTGTTTACCTCAGGTTCTTAACCTGTTGATTTCAATAAGATTGTGTGACTGCAGGGATGACGTTTAGTTCCGGCATTATGTGAACAGAGTTCATTTATCTACTCTGCACACTGAATTAAAGGGTCAATGTGGACCTAAAGTTAGAGAAAAAGACTTTCAGGCATTGCTGGACCAATTAGGGAGTCCTTCTCTTCTTCTGTAGTTCGACACAACATGGCATGATGGGGTAGATTCAGAAAATGTGACATCTGGTTAGTGACTTTCTTCCTGCATTTTACTATATGCTGCGTGAAATTGTATTTCAACACATCACAATTAGTGCTGTGCCTTCCTAGTTAATTAGTCAACTTATCCGTTTTACACCTAAGTGGGCTTTTACTCAAGAATGCAAATCACATCTTTAGCATATCTGTTGTTTTCACAAAAATGATTGTCTTAAATTTCCACCAAAGGGGCTCTGTGGAACTTTACTGTTACGCTGGAAGCCGCTCGTTAGTTTATGTTGGCAGACTTTATTTTCAAACTAACGTTAGCTACTGTTGCTCTTCGTTAGCGGAGGAGAGAGAGGCACTGAGACGAGGTACTTTGGATTGCTTCACAACAAAGTCCCTGTGCCTCATCAACATTATCTGCAACGAGAGAAACTGTGAGACATCACAGCCATAAGATATAGTTCTCGTCATTTTGAAGTGGGCTATGGATTCATTATTGTCATGTGGTGGTCGGTCCACATATCTCTTGGTGTTAAATGCTCATCCCAGACCAACATCGTCGGTGCCTGTTACTGTTCCACCTGTACCTGGTACAAAGATGCCTAATCTGCACGTTAAAGAAATGCTGACCAGATTAGGATTACATATTAATCGCTGTCATGAAAATGCACTTTGTCTCCTATCGCAGTCACCTTGATTATTATTAGCCACTTTAAAGCTAAATGTTAAATAGTGAGCAATAAGTATTAGCTGGCATTTTATCAGCCCAACAGAGGTCAGCGAGGTTACACCCGCTAATGACTCAGGAAAATCATAGTTAGTTAAAGAACACACACCTGTTCCAAGAAAGGGTGTATCGTTGGGTTTCTATGCTGTCAGCCAGGCCATTTATCTAAATTAGTACATGATTGGATGTCTTGAATGGAAACCAGAAAGTCGATGTACTCTGTGGACCAGAACAGAGAACCACTGACCTAATTCTTCACTTCCAAATTTGGTTTAATCGACAAAGAAGCCAAGGTCACTGCAGCATCCCATCCTTGTCTTCTCCCTGCCTCACAGGTGTCGACTCTACAGTTGGCTCACTCATCAGTGTCTGTCCTTCTTCCTTTTTCCAACTTCTAAGACCAGAAATGACGAAGTAAAAGTGTGAGTGGCAATTACCTGTATGACATTGTAGTTAGTCTGTTTGAGGTTTCTGTAAACTCAACAAACTGAATGTGAGGTAACTTTTTCTCGGTACAGTTTGCCAATATAGAAACTGCCTAGAAAATCGTCTCGGTTTAAAGTTATGCAGATCACAGTTCTCTGGCTCACATGCTCTCTCCTCTGGATGAATTATTTACTGTTTACCGAAATTGAAGTAGGTTGGGTCACGCATACTGTAACACAAAAATGCATCGGAGTCGATCACAGCTATAAGTAGACGCGGATGCGCTCAAAATGCATGAATGTAGACACCTTAGACGCCAGACACAGACATTCATTTTAAGTTGTTCTATTCTTTATTCCATCAATCAAGAGTCACCCTGTTCCTCTTCAGATCAAAGCTGAATAAGGGGTTATTTTGGTGTGTTAAAGAATTAAAAGCTCTACAGGAATGTGTTGCTTTGTCATAGTAGGATATCCTCCCTCAGACTTGACCCGGGTGGCTTTCCGCTGGGAGATGCAGGCAGCTGGCAGCTCAGTAAAAGTGCCTTTAAGTCCATCAGAGAGGATAATCCTTGAGGGGAGAGTTCAGTAAACAGAAGGAGGAGGCAAACCAGTCTGTCAATTCACTTTCCTCCTCACTTTTGCCATGTGATTGTATCTCTTGTACAATCCGTCCCCTATTCCTACGTCCTCCGACACATGGCCACCATATGCTTTCTTCATCACTCACCCGAGAGACGGCCTCCCTAAACAAGACATTAAAAGTAAAGAAAAAAAAAACAAAAACGCACACTCGTGGCGTGACCTCAGACTCTTCAACGCTGCTCCAAACAAACGATCTCCGAGGTGCATTTTTTTTCACGTTACGAAACAAACGTTAACAGGCATGGTTTGTTTATTTCTCTCCCGAGTCTGTATCATTTGTAACCCACAGTTGTTTTCTCACCTTTGTTGCTTTCTCTTCATTTTCTCCAGCCTCCCACCTTCCACCTTCACTGCCCCTGGCTCAGTCGGTGGCTCAGCATCACTTCAAAGAGGAAGGTCTGCGGAGCTGCAGATAACGCTCTGTTCCCCCAAGCACCAGCAGGCTTTTCCAGAGCCCCTACGCAGTCCCTCGACTGACAGGTTTGGCCCCTTCTGTGTCTTGTAGGAAACTGTCTCTGCCGCTGCTGCTTTGCTGATGTTACTAGTGTTTTCTTTTTACTCCAGTACATCTCGCTGCAATTTCTATAGTTCCGGTGAGCCCCAGGCTTAAATGTACACTTGAATTGCATTGTCGCCTCACAGCATGTGAATGGTGAAAGGAATTTGTGACTTGTCGGTATTTTCTTATGGGGATTGTTCTGATTTATCGCACAGGAGTCTTTTTCTGTTTTTGCACAAACCTTCTAACTTTTATACATGTTCTTTTTTTTTTATATTGTCGGCATTTCTATTGGGATATGCTGAAATCTTCGGAATTAATTTCTGTTATGGCTACACTTATCGTTTTTATTTGGGTCACGTATTGTGCGTAATGCCATTAGTATTGAGCAATCAGATCAGAAATGGGTTCCCATCATTTTGATGGTTCAGTGTCTTGTAAAAGGGGGAAGGATAACTCTTTTTCAGCCACTCTACCCCCACTATCACTTGTTTCTGCATTCTGTAACTTCAATGAGAGGGTAGGATCAGACTTACATGCATGTTTACTTCAAGATGCAAGTTTTGAACATGTAACTTTATGACTTAATGTAATGAGAACCAATTGATCCGTTCAGACCAGCTCACAATATGCAGTGGTAATTTTGGTGTCATCCAAATCGAATAAATTAAATCTCGTATATGATCTGATTCCTCTGATAAATGATGACATATGCATCAATCCTTTGGGTTTCCTCCCTGCTGTGCTCCTGGAGCTAGGGCTGCAGCTATCGATTCTTTTTGTAATCGATTAATCTAGCACTTTATCGATCGATTAATCGAGTAATCGGATATTTATTTTTTTTGTGTGTGTTTTTAAAACAACCAAAACAAATAATGCATAACGAAAATGATGTGGCTGTAAAATGATCAAGGATTTCTCAAAAAAACAGAGGTATTCATTCCAACTCCAACATTTGGCTCCAAAACTAAGCCCATTTATCAAGTGCCAGTGCCAATAATTAAACAACAATACAGATAAATCAACTTACTGTAAAACATGTATAACATGTAAAACTGTGAATACAAACTTAAATAGTAAAGGCCATTTAGCCATGGTTTTGTTTTCTTCATACAAAAAAGGATTGTGCCTTCTGCAAATTACCCACCTGAGAACAAAGAATGAATATAAAATATCAAGCCAAACAGGTACACAATGTGTACGATTTAGAAAAAAATAAATGTAAATAAAACAATTATAAATAAATACAATAAATAAATAATAAATAAGACTTTTTCAGTCTTCAGTCCCCAAATCCATGATAACCACACTAATCCACCAATCACAAGGAGGCAAATACACTGTGTAGGAAGACTAGGGTCCAACCTACTCCACACTATACGTGTCCTTCTGGAACCGAAACTTATCCTGAACTGTCAGGAATCATTTCAAAGTGACACAGACATATTGGATTAGCCGGTGGAGGCGGTGTAATGCACTCAAACAGAGTTTATAATCACAAAACAGCCAATGTCGCACGTAATTCATGATCATGTCTGTATAAAGTGATGTTTAGTTTTGCTCTTCTTCGGCGGCTGTTTCAGTGAGTTTTGGGCGCAGAGTGATGAGACATATACCGTTGAAATTTGTAGAGTCCCAGCTTTCATATGGCATACTGTATGTAGCATTAGCATGAAGTAGCGTAATCGCTATTGCCGATTTTTCGGACATGCGCCATTAGCGTGTTTTTTCCATGTGCTCCTTAGTTGCTTGGTGTCGGAATTGAGTTTCGATTAGGTGAAAATGATTATCATGGGCGTTTAGCCGAGCTTCTTCCCGTTAAATTGGTGTGCTGCATTAATATGTTGCTACATGGTTAGCATGCTCTTATAGGGTGTATAATGCAACATGCGCAGCTCTGGTTAAAGTGGTTAAAAACATCAAAGCTAAACATCACATCCAGTCAAACCGCATCACGACATCACTACAAATACAGAGTTAAATTGTGCCAACCAGCTGAATTCAAAATGTATGACGCGCTGGTGTGCTTCCTGAACAACGGTCCGTGTGGAACAATCAGATCCCTGCGCGTATAGTGCGCGTCATTGGAATTTAACGAGGCTTCGAGGCAGAGTTTTTGCCTCGAGGAATTTTTATAATCGAGTTAATCGAGTAACTCGATGAATCGTTTCAGCCCTACCTGGAGCTCCAGTTTCCCTGTTTTCCATCCGCCCCCCCATGATGAAATATCTTATAACGCTGTAAGAAACCGTATCAATGTTGGTTTCATATTTATCAGTTGTGTTTAAACGGAGAGCTAATCAGGTTGGAGAAAACCCTTCCCCCCAGATCATTACAGTATGGTGCTCTTTTCACTTCATTGTGGCAGAATAGGGGATGCTCTGAGTATCCAGGAACACATAAAAAATGTACTTTATAACTTCATGAGCTAATCATAAAGCTGAAGTCTGTCTGTGATTAGAAAAGGAGGAGCAGCCTGTCCTGCCATGAGTCCTGTGCCCCTCCAGAGTTAGAGATCCGGCATAAGTCACGACGGTGTGCAAATGCATTTCTGAAATATTTAAAGAGCATAACTTGTTTTAAAGCAATTTTGTATTTTATTGTCTCAAACTCTTGAGCTTCTAAAGCTACAGTTGTAGCATGAACTGTTGGCTGCAGAATGATTCAGTTTGATTCATTACAGGTGGTTGGCAGCTGTATCGGCACTATGTAAATTTAAAATGAGTTTCACACTTCTCTGTTACAAGCTGAAAAAGACGTTGAAGTACTTAAAAGTTTAAAGAAAAATGACACACTTTATATTTAAGTTAATTTGCTTATATTCATGCTGTGATATAAATGTTTCTATCCCTTCACAGCTGGTTCTGGTTGGTGGATTTGGGCATAATCTTGTACTAAACCCACGCGAATGTCATGAACAACGTATGGCAGCTTTATGTTCGAGTTCTTCCAAGTACTTTGCTAATGCTCACAGTCCTGGCATCTGTTGGCTTATCTGTGTTTCCATGGTAGCCGCACCTTGCAGCTCAGGTTTCTCATGATTTCCTCGGGGATGACACACCTCTTAGTCTGCTCTCTTAGAACATCCTTGTCCACCTGTGGATTTCTGTGACACGTATTCTGTCTCTAGTGGGGAAAAAAGGGACTATTATACAAGCCTTCCATGTCATTTATGAGCCAGATAAATCCTACAAAATGTACCACTGATATTTGATTACCACCTGATATCATGTATAAAGTTGGTGGCATAATAGGAAAATAAACATATGTGTATAGATTAATTAGTTAATTAATCATTAATCAGTCACCTTCGATTCATGCACATCGTTATTTTCATCTTCGTCTCTGTAACCCTCTCGGTTTCAGAAAATGTATAATTCACCCAAAAATCATAACTTGAAAGTCTTTTAGACCTTTTTTTATTTTATCTTGCTAAATGAGCTATTTGTATTTTGTTTTTCTTAACTTGTAGCTATTGGAAACCAGTTTACAACAAACTGTTAGCTTTCATTTAAATGTATGGTGAAATGTATCAAAGGTCACATCCGTAGATTCACGCAGAGGACCATTGCTCATCTCTCCAGTTCGTTTGAACTCTTATGCCGCATCGCATTGGCAGACCTGAAGGTCGATGTGATGCAAATAAGGCAAAAGACAAAATATTTAGTCAAATTTTGTGATACCAAAATAAGCAAACAAAACACGGCCTACTGTACTTTGTGAATTGCAACATGAGATAAACAAATTTGGGGGCCGTATTGACCTGGTATGCCCTGTTGATAGTGTGTGTTTGTGCAGCTGTAGCTGCTGAATACGCTTTACTGGCAGTTTGAGTTTTATTCAGTCTCGCTGCAGTCACCTCTTCAGTGTGTTACACAAATTAAACTGAGTGGTTTAAATGCGTTGGCAACCTTAAATGTCAAATTATTTACAGTACACCGTCGATGCAAGGCCTAACACAATTAGTCCATCATTGTCGTCGTCACCATGCAGTGATGATGCAGCTGTGATCACCATCACTACTGCCAATAGAGCTAAAAATGTCACAACAGTCCAACAGAGATAACTATTTGACCTTCGCAGAGCCAGTAGTAAAGAGCCAGTAGTGTCTCAAACTTGAAATGGAAACATAATTGGGTGGGAACAATGTCTGCAAAAGCTTGAAATTATTTTTCTTTTGTACTTAAAACATTTATCCAGCCTGCTTTCATCAAGTCTGCCTCTCATTAGTTTCTGTTTTGTCTTCACACGTTCCTCCAGTTAGTTTCTTTTCTTTCCTTTTTTTTAAACTTCTGAGACTCACAGCTGCAAATTGTGTCATGATCGCGATGCTCAGGTCTCTGCGGAGAATTCTCCTGGAATTGGAAGAAGAGGCTTTTGAGAAGGTGGGGTCAGAGAGGAAATGAGGCTACATTCCTGCAGTGATTTATGAAGTGTCTTTCATTCTCTCTGTACTGCTGGCTTGTTCGCAGCTGCTCCAGACAGTTCCCTGAGTTTGGTAGAGCTGGACTCATCTCAGCGTAGATAGTGAAAGGAAGGATGAGTCGATACTGTCAGGAAGCTAAGATTAGTGGAGAGTCAACTGTGGCTTTTGAGTTGCTTTCCTATTTGCTTGTCACTAATACATTATCCCTGCATAGTTTTTACACACGGTTTGCATGTTTCCCCCTACTTGGCATTGCAAGTGTTTTCTTTTATTCACCAATGAAATATTCTGAACAAAGCTCTCAGGCAGACCACAGAACTAAGTGCTCACAAACTACTGAATGAGTCACGTCCTAAAGCCGGTCCAATGTGACTAGACGAGGCCTGTTTAATCATAAATCTTTTAAGAGACACTGACACTGCTGTGTGAGAACATGTCAACCAGACGGGGCTCGAAGTTCTCACCTGCAGCAGGAATTAAAAATGCATTTGTCTGACTAGGTTGGAATAACAGTGCAATACTCTGCAATATGCAATATGTTAACGTTACAACAAGCTACTCATCCTCCTCATCTCTTTCTACATTTAATGGTGCATTTACAAGTTTAGATACAAGTCAACAAATTCTGGGTGAGAGCAACGATTTTGTTCACAGAAGACTGTTGCATAACCCAGTGTTTCTCTCATATTCTGACCGGAGTTACTCAAACTGAACCGAGGCCAGGAAACACGGCAGTTGCATTCCTCCATGTGGACTCATTTTTATTTGGCACATCCAGACACAGCTGACCCAGACTGAAGTTGCACGCAGCCGTAACCTCTGCGCTTGCCTCATTCGAAGGCCTCCTGGAAACATTCAGAACTTTTCCTAGAAAGCTCAGTTATCCCCCCTGATGTTGAAGTTTAAAGGTGGCTTATTTTGTTTTCAGAACACAGGAGTTGGCTGACATGTAGCTTCGAGAGTGGGTGAAACGGAAGCGTCAGGCCTCGGTATCCATATCAAGGAGAGGTTTTTAGGCACTGAAGTCACTAGTATAGCCTCTTATAGCCCAAATAAGTGTACACATCTCTGAGCTGTTCATTTTGGAGCATTTTGGCATTATTAGATAGTGAATACATATACAGAGAGTAAACATGAGATGTGGAAAGAATTAAAGGTATGACATTATCAAAAGTCCCCCACCCGAAATTCAACAGTGGATGCTACAGCCACATGGCGCTCATCCCAAACATTTGATTGATTGTTTCTAAACTTTTCATTATCCAACAGTGCACCAGTATGCCTACATTACCCACAATGCACCTTTGCAACTTGGTGCCATCACTGAAGGCAACTTACCAGTTTACATGCAGGTTTTTTTTTTAATCCACCAAAGGCTCTAAACAACTTTTATGACATATGCTGTGTTACTCCCCGAGACCGTTAACGCACTTAATGTGTAAAATTGGTAGTGTTATATTATTAATATATTAGTTAGTCGTTACTTATGTCTGTTGGTGGGCACGAAAATACAGTTATTTCTTAAAGTAAATGGAATACAGCCTGTTTAAGCAGAGAGAATTTCCAAGAATCAAACAACTTCTACATCTAAAACGTGGATTGTTTTTTCACATACTTTTGTATGATCTTTCATTTTAGGGTTAGGGTGACAAAACTAAAGCCCAGTGTTATAACACATTAAAATTCCAACAGCACAGGTTAGAGTCTCGCCCCCTCTACAAAGAAGTCGAATGGGCCCGTTTTAATGGCTCTGTATCACTTAAATTAAAGATGATCAAAATCTGGTCCCCTCTTTTCTCAGCTTCAGTGTGTTTGGTCCACCTCAGCCTGGGAGAGTAGCAGTGCTGCTTCCTAGTTAAACTTTTATCTGCATATCAATAATTCAAGATTATCAACTCTACAGTTTTAAATCAGGAGCATGAATATTTGGATCAAGCACTGCAGCTATTGAAAAATAGGATGAACTGAATTTAGAAGTCTACACATGCTCTTTGAGCGGATGAAGATGCATATTGAGATGTCAGATTCTGTAACAGCCCAATAACATGTCGGTTATATATTCACGTTTCACTTTAGAACACACAAGCAGAAAGAAGTCTAACCTCTCTGTGACCACATCTGGCAGCCTCCACTAGTTGCTTCATGCGGCACCATTACACAATGAGCAAAGTATCTCTTTGCAACTCAAATCCTGCACTTCGCTGCAAACAAAGCCTATGTAAGAGTTCTCGAATTGTGAGATTTCCAGTTTGTCAACCATCTTTCTGTCTCACGATTATCAAATGGCAAACAGCTGGATAACCCCGTCTGGGCATCTGCTCATTTCCCACAAGTCTACGTCCATATCCAGTTTTGTTTACGTCAACTCAGAAATCCTAGTCTCCCTACACAAGCCAGCTCCTTGGCGCTGTTGGGGTTCCTAGTGAGCCTAATTACATTTGTAGGCAGCTGCTCCAAACCAGCAGCTCAAATTCTGATATAAGAACACCTTTATCTGTGTTTTGACCTGATGGTGAGTAAATTGTACCCTCGGGTACAGAAAAAAGCAGTTCACTATTGGACGATTAGACTGGTGTTTATTTAAGTTCGAGTGTTTCAACAGATGAACATGTGGATTGGGTTACAAGGATCACAGGGACTCTACCAGAAGAGCTATTAGAAAGCTGCCTCAGAGACCAACTCTTTCATGATGATATCCAGAGGTGACTGGTGTTTAAAGCTTGAAGTTGAACTACTGAAATAACATTTAATTTTGCTAAAGAAAATATAAGTTGTATCCTCCTTTACCAGTACCCTGTTATTTGGCAAGAATCAGAAAAAAAATCTTAATGTAAATTTTCTTTTATTTTTTTGAAAGCACCTGCTTCTTTGATGTTATGAGGGAGAGTGAACTTTAGGTGTCCCCTGTTACAATTTCGATGTAGTAATTTAATTGGAGCGCTGCCTGCACTGTGCAGTTTTACCTGCTAAATGACCGCAGCTGTTAAGCGTTGCTGGTCCTCAAACACTCCCTAAATTACTCAAGAGACTCAAGAAACATTGCTCTTTGTTATGGTTTCAACAATTTCCTACTATATGACGAAACTACAGGACTAATGGTTGCCCAACCGAAACTCAAATTTTGTAGCTGACACCTATCTAATATTATGTTACTGTCCAGTGTGCGACTTTTTTTGGTGGCATTTGCACATAAGAGTGTATTGGGTGCGACCAAATATTTCCATTGGTTACAACAGTGTGCTGTAGATTTTTTTTCTTTTTAAACAATTGAGATCATCCAAAATTTGGGTTGCATGTCATTTTATAAGAAGAAAATCTTTATTTCTACCTTTTTTCCTTTTATGTGTTAAGAAGTCAAGATAAATTTGTATTACTGGGTGATCCTGAATCATGAGCTGGTGCTCCGAAGTGGAAAGATCTGTGCGCACTGAATTGGCAAACCACACTTGGACTTTAATGATTACAAATCACCCTAAGTGTCTTTTCTACATTATGATCTCTCTTTAAATAAATGTTTACTGGCTCAACACCCACCCACTCTGTAACACTAGAGTACAACCACGAATGGACTGTGTGTCTCTGCTGTTCCAACCACTCCAACAGAGAGATAACGTCTCCCCTCCTTCGTCATTCTTTCAATTAAACTTACATTCATGTTTTATCACACATAAACGTAATTATAGCTTCGAATCATGACGTCAATACTTGGATGAAGAAGTGTGTGAAGATTAAAGTGACTCAGATTAGGCGGGCTGATACTTCAGTGTGACAGATACATATCTTATCAACATATAGGTTAATTTAAGTTTGTACTTGGCAGATATCCAAGTACAAGGGCCAGTAAACTTGATCAGGGCTGTGTGATAGGGATTCGTAATACATCGAGTGACGAGGGTCAGATTTCAGTTTGATTTTACATTCATCAAGATGCACCATCATGTTAATGCTGTTAGCGGTGCGCTGGTTTGCCAACAGCTGCCCCTGCTTCACTTCCCATCAGACGAGACCGTGGAAGAACTGACGCATCTGTGGCGGTGACTCACTGTTGCACACTGATGCAGGTGTCGTGCCAGGTCGTTCAATTGTTCTGTTGTAGTTTTTTCTGGCAAACCCATTGACGAACTGACGTGTTCTGTCTGGGTTTGGGAGAATAACCGGCGGAATCCCAGCATCCTTATCTCTCCGCTCTGGCCCCACTGCTTTCTCCTCTCGTATGCCAGGCGGCCCCATGGCCTGTTAACTCTTCGATGACCTCTGAGATCACTGCACTGACGGCTCTTTTTTCTCTCTTTGTCCACAGAAAGAATCAACCCTTAGAGTGGGACCTGGAGTGGAGAAGACCAATTGTGGCCTGAACAAAGACAGACAGAGAGAACTGTAAGTAAAGACTGCAACCTGTGAACTTCTCAGGGGTCAGCAAGTTTTTGTGTGTATGTAACTGTGCTCAATGCAGTGCTTATCGCATAGGATTACACACAGGAATAGTTAGGTTTGTGGTTGTTTGGAATGGCTGAGAGTACACATGTGGCTTTTGTAGATGACAAAGACGCTGCCTGAATTGCTCCTTTTGTGTGTCAGTGTGTGCTGGGATCAAAATACTACACAGCAGGTGGCCTAAGATAATGCAGAAATCTCTATATTTGTTAGTCTACGTGCAATTGTATTTGTATTCTATGTATCTCTTTGTCTGCGAACAGCAGTTTGTCCACAGGCTTTGTTTTCACAAAGTAAAACCTGCAAGACACAGTGAGTAAACCAAACTGGGATGTTGTGCTTCCACTCAATGATGAAAAGTAGGGTAGTGTCTTTTTCTTGCCAATGCATAGACCATTTAACACTGCTGAGAACACTGACAAACACGATAAACCAGCTCATGTTTAGGTCAGGTCAAGGTTTGTCAGTGTCAACAGCTGATAGGATTGAAGCTTTTGTTGGCAAACGACGCGTTTCCCATTTAAGTTTCTGTTATCAAGTTAATTCAGCCCCCCTCCACTATGGTATTAACGGCCATAAATAAGTTGTGGACCTTCTGATAACACTGAACAAAACAAGAGCAAATTATACGATGAAAATGGAACTTTCGAGACCAGCTTGCACAGTTCAGATAAGAGCACTGTTTTGAACAAGTATAGGTGCCTCATGAAGGCTCTTGTACAGTCTTGTTTCCCATGTCTTAAGAACAGAGGTGGGCTTGGAATGATGAAGTCTTGACAGTTTTATTAGAAGTAATCCAGAAAGCTAAGTCATATTTGCTTGTAGATCAAAGGCAGTTTGTTTCAAATTTTAATTTAAGATGCACAGCAAGAAGCATGCTTGAACTTTGGAGCTACTTACAACACAGTTTTATGTACCGAAGCATCAAAGTAGCTCTGCTCAGCTGTACTGTGATTACAGCTTCTACGTAGGGCTGCACAGCTGATTGAAATATTATCAAAATTGTTAATATTCCCTGCTTATCTTTACCGAGCAACCTTTCGTTCTTGTTTTGAATACTAGTGGTTCATTTTTATAACGGAAAGTGAAACCTTCCTGCCACAGAAACCGTAAAAGCCTGACGTGCCTCACAATCAGAGTGCGTCCTCCTTGCCTTCAGTGAGGATATGTAAGCAGTGTGCGGTTTAATGGAGTGGAATTAAGTGCCACAGAGATCAAGGAGGACAAGAAAACGATCACTTCAGTAGATGTACGGAAGGCACCACCCTGTGTTTCATTGTCGCCGTCTCGGGCAGGAAGCAGACCTTTCACACTGGTGCACGAGACACAGTGGAAGTTATTGAGGTCGTTACGAACAAACAGGGGTGAATTCACTCAGGCATTCTAGGTGTGTGTTGGTCATCTGTGGAAGTGTTTGTATAGAAGCAGAGAACTGTTTAAAGGCATGTGAATAGCTGCAAATAGCTGCTTCTAGTCTCTGGCTTCCAACTGTTTTTGCAGGCCTGTGTAATTATGATGTTTTCTGTTAGATGCATGGTTTCATATGGTCGCGGTGCCAATATTTCTTTCCTTGTAGCTTGAGGCTGACGCATGTGTGGTTGTCAACAATGACTGTGGAGCCGTACAGTTAATGTATTTGTATGTGCATTCAGTGCTGGTTGCTGTAAGCGGGATTCTTTCTCAAAGCGATGAGTGTGGTGCAAGGCTTGAATTATTCATCCCGGGCACGCGGCGGTGAATTAAAGGTAAAGTGATAGCACGTAGCAGCGCCTTGCTTGGCCTGCTGCTGCATTTTTAACGTGTGCACTGGCACTCAAATGTCAAAATGTTAACACCGTCTTTCCCCCGAAAACTGTTAGCCTGGTCTCTTGGACCGGATAGTGGAAATTTGATACAGAGTTTGAATAATTCAGGAGTGATTGTCTGGGATTTAATTTTCATCAAAGTGCACCTTCTCTGTCTGTATCCCAGTGCTATCTCTTTGGGCCCCAAGATTTGAATGTTATGAATGGTGAATTTGTTGCAAGCAAGAGGCGCATATTTCATCTTGAAACTAAATCGCCTTGATATTTGTTCAGTCAAGATGCTGTACATGTTTCCGCTTGAATCAATTTAGCTCAAACATTAAGGAATACAAGGTAAGTGAATTCCAGCGAAAAGGTGACTGTATACTGCAGAACCCCCTTGGAAGAAGTGCACTGCTGTCATTTCCTGAAAAGGTCCTTTCAGAAATTGAATTTGAAACTGCTTCCTAAGCAGACTGTTGAAAGGGACTGAGATTTAGCCATCCTCTGTGTCCCTCCCTAATCAGTCCCACACCTCTCACCCACTCATTCCCTGTAAATTATTCAGGACAGCCTTTTGCCTGCTTCAGAAAAGAGCATACACACAATTGATAACGGAGGATAGCTGGGGACGGTAAAATCGCTGCTGATGCACATTTCAGAAGTCCAGAAAGTTTAAACATCTTTGAATCCACTGTCACTTTTATTTGTGGACATTTTTCGCAAAAGATTATCTGCATGTTTGTCGATGCAAATGACCACAAGTCCAAACAACACATAAGTACACAGAGTTCAGCAATTCCCCCCCCTTAAGATTTGTGGAAGAAAATGTTTGTTTTTCAATAAAATAAATAACAAAAGGTGCAATTTCACATCATTTCCAACCATTTTTGTTACCATATCTGTGTACAAAAAGTTGGAAAAGCTACAGCAGGGAATAAATAAACATCACCCACAAAGGTCAAGAACAAAAATTGCTAATGAAGTCCACTGGGGACCAACCACAACAATCAGATCTGATAAAATGTTCGCCACTACGGATGGGACAATAAAAGATTTTATTGCGGACTGCGATAAACAACAGTCACAATAAATTTATCGTCATGACTAGTCATTTTTGGGATAATCAAGATTATCCTCCTACGAGTGACTTGGAGAAAAAAAGCTGTCTTGCTCGATAACGTTGAGTCCTACCATAATTTCCCGATTTTTATTTTGAAGGAGAGGCTGCATCTCAGTCCAACACCCTGTCCCCATGGTTCAAGACTCAGCTCGGATCCCGCACAAAAAGAGTTAAATCGGAGGTGTGGAAATCGGTTTCTAAACAAAAAGATGACTGGGAGATGAGGTGCCTACAGTTTATCTATGCAGGGGGACTTCATAATTACCTTTTTTTTATTAAAGATTGGTGGTTTGTTTTCTATAAAAACAGACTCGTGGCCTATCAGTGGTGCAACGAAATGTTGCTTTTGTTGAAACGAAATTTAAAGTGATTTGAGTATGTTTAAGTGCACATTCACATAATTTGGCAAGAACGAGAATGTTGTGAATCAATTATTTTGGCAGGGATCACGTCCGACGCCTATGTCCTAAACAGCTTTGGTACTTTGCCTAAGCTTTACAATGGTGAAGAAAACACTGAATGTATGTAGCAGATGAAAGCTAAAATGAAATGAGGGGTCAAATGTACCTTCTTTAAACAACAACATCAAATTGTATACACTAAAGAAGAGCAAATCATCTCTCTGTGAGCCAAATGGAGGCATGGCCCTCTGGGAATAGGTCAGTGGTAACAGCAGTCAGCTCTACTTGCCTCAGGCTCTGTGAATGTGTCTAACCAGTCATGTGTTTACTTTAACTGTATGAATGTCAGCTTTGTTATGTGATAATGTTAAAGGGTTTTGGGTGGTTGAGCATTATAGCCCTATTAGCTTTATTAGGGTTTTTTGGCAGAGGGAAAAAAACAAAACAAATTCGCCGGTTTTGTGTCCCTTGTCACTTTGCTTTTGAGGCAGCTCTGTGTTGTATTATAAAGAATGAATGTGTGTGTTGATGTGTGGATCTGTGTCATCCTTTTGAGGGGTGTGGTGAGCGCTTTCTCAGTCATTCATGCTTTTGGAGAGCCTGTTGAAAACAGGAAATATAACTTTGTCCCACTGTCGGAGAGACAGGAAGTTGTGACTTCACTGGACGTCTTTTTGCTCTGGCCTGGTGCCCAAATGAGTTCTGCTGGTGGTCAGATATTTCTTGCATAATTTTGTGATGTTATGGTAGGTATGTATTACAGCTATATTGATTGTGCTAAGAGTGGTAGATACCCACCCATCTCAGGGCACATTTAGCCTATCAGAATCCACCTTACTGACAAAATCAGTATTCTAGTAAGCAGTCTGAAATAGTGAGAAATGACCCTCACCCTGCCTTCTCTTCAGTCACTGATTGTTTGTTGCAGCCCTGCCTGAGTTTTCAGTCCTTGCCCACTAGAGTGCAGCCTACTCAGAGGAAATGGTCCGTCTACAAGCTCAGTAGCATCTTCAGTCATGTTGAGGATTTGTATTTTTGGATTCTTAGTCTTTCAAACAGAAACAGGATAGATGCACACTTTGATATACTTCCTAACTACATCAGTGTTTTCTTCCTCTCACTGTGTTAACGTTTGAGAGCTTCAAGATAATTGAGGACATAATTTACCACCCGATTTAAATGCACCAACCACTAATTGTTTTGGAGCGATTAATAGCATTGTGTTAATTATCACATTTGCCGCTTGATTACGTCCAAATCTTATTGCTGTTTCAGAGTTTGTCGGGTTTAAATCTCCGTGTGAGGAGCAACACAGATTAGGTGATTGATACACCTCGGAGAAATTCTGATCACGTCAGTAGTTGTGTTGTTTTGTTTCGGAGGTTTATAGACTTTAAGTTCTTTGTCTATGAGACACTGATCACAGTAGTCTACCTCATTTGGGGCTTCACCAGTCTTAACAAAGAGCATGCTACATATTCACTCTACAGACAGCAGGTGCAGTACAGTAGGCTTTATGCACTGATGGGGATCATGACTTTAAAATGCTAAATCGAGGATACAAAGATGGATAAACGGTAAAAGTGGAAGCCATTTCCCTGCAGAATGACTGCAGCTGAAAACGTCTCACTCCTTCTGTTTTTCTCTGCAGAACATGTGTAATTGGCAGTAGATGGGAGGGGGAGAGCGATGGGAGATGGTCCATTAGTTAATCGCGGTAGTGAATGATGGTGTCTGACAATGACGGAAATGGTCGTGATTATTGTCTATATATCTATATTTGCTGTCTTTTTTTAAGCATATGAATAAGTCTATTTACATGTTGCCCTAAAAATAAATTCTTTCTTCTTTGTCATTGTTTTGCAGCTGTGTTGACAAGTTCCTGGTACTCGTTCCATGCACAACCCCGTCACCCCCAGTTTTGGTTCTCGTGCTCGAATAACAAATGCTTAGGTTTTGGAAATAGAACTGTTGATGTATTTGTGGTTAATGTTATAGTATTTTCACTACAAAATTCCAACCTTAGTGCTGAAGATGTTGGCATACAGTATATGTTTGGATGATTCTTTGAAAAAAATGCATTTGTCTTGGGTAAGTAAAAACATTTTGCCGAACAATGTGTTGACATGTGGAAAATGCAAGGACAAAAGTTATGCTTAAATTGGATAACAATTCAACGTCGGCTTGCATAAAGAGAGCTGCCGCTGCTTTAGCCGACAGAACAGAGTTTATCAGAGGAGGATATTAAAAAACGTCAGGTAGCAGTCGAGGTCGTCTTGCATCTTTCCGTCTTTGCAGTCTGAGCCTCTGATTGAAAACTTATTGCTCTCAGCCTTACTGAACTCCACAGTAAACCATGTTAAATGTTTTAGGGCTGCAAACGGCTCCATATTGAATTCCCTCTCTCACTTTGCACCAGATTGGTGCATCAGATTTCTCTTCAATCCAATCCAACGGACTGTCTGTGGTGTTAACACAGACCTCTGACACACAAAGACATTTACGATGATCCCCAAATCCCTTTTGGTGTCAGCAAATATGCTGTTGATAAAAAGCCCGGATACAGAAAGGAAATAGTCGTTGTTGACATTTCTCTTCCTCACTTCAACAAGAAAGGCTAATTAAAGGTTATACGTGTGTTGATCTCAGGAGTCGGCGGCATTAAGGGATCAGCATGTGGTGTAGTGAAGCCACATTTCAGTCGACAATGGAAGATGAGCCAGCAGTGACACAGCTTTTCTGTCAACCACACGGGGATCGTTTGCGGTGAGATGAGTACAGTTATCGTCATCCAGGGGATAGGTTGACTTGGTTTTTGGTTGGAGTTAAAGCTGCAGTGGATTCAGGCTGCTGTTTTGTTTGACATCAACCATAACAATGACTGTCTGCACCTTTTTTATGGCCTTTATTTTTTACAGTATAGTTCAGAGGATTATCATGCACCCGTTGCCCTTTAAACATTATAGTAAGACTGTTGAAAATGAATCCAGTTTATAAACGCACTCATAGCACCTAGTATCACTGCATGGTGATGGCAGTGGCGACGGCATGATATTGACTCCAGATTGTACTTCCTGTAACCTCAAACGGGTTTGCCTGATTCGTCTCCCTGACTATAAGAAACGGCACAGATCATTAGAGCGCTGTATTGATCAGTAAAGCTTTTGTTGAGTTAATGTAGTGCTGGATATTGGCTGTGTGGGCACTAGGGATGTTTAAATGGAGTCGGCCAGTCAAAAGTATGACAACTCTCAGAAAACAGTCAAGATGAACAACATGATTGTTTGATAATGTTACACACCACGATGTCTATACCGGCTTATCAAGTGTGTTGTTTTGTCTTGAAAATGGCACCACATTTTCACTACCAGTCAATTGGGATTTGTCAGATTCCCCCAGTTTATGACTTCCAGTATGAATCACAGCTTTATAACATTATCCCAGCATTTGAGCTTCCCACCCTTCGCATGACGTCAGTTGAAAATTGCCGCCGTGTGACTTTGGTCTATTCTGTTATGTCATGTAAAGAAACCATGTACCAGTTGTATGCTGGAGATCAGATTGGAGTTTTAACCAGTCAAGTAACGTTTGTACTTCTGTGAACAGAGAACACACGATTTAGACTGTGAGATTTGCAAGTTTCTCTACTCGAAATGACATGCAACAGAGCAAGTAGAGATAATGTGTTCTTCTCAGAAGCTTTCAGCTTCCTGCCAATTTCCCTTTAGCCAGCTGTCAGTTTATTTCGTTTTTTTGTTGTAGGAAAGGAAACGGTAACTGAATGTTAACTTTAAACTAACTTTTCATTAATGAGCTGTTCCTCATCCACGTTGTGCATTCAACGAGAGCCACAGGACTGAAAGCAGAAACATGGAGCAGGCTCAATACGACGCACTAGAAACAATGAAATCAAGCTGATGCATCTCTGACGCTTGCTTGCATTGCAGCTAGGACGTGGTGCTCGTTAACATTAGCAACAGATGCTGTATTTTTAATATAACATAATTTGACTGGATTACGTTTCAGTGCATATAATGTCAATATCTGATTTTAACGTGTACATTGATCAAATAAGTTTAATATAGCCGTATTTCCGGCGTAGATTAGCGAGGGAAGCAACGTTTAATCAACTAGCCGACTGATCGGGAACATCCCTGGTGAGCACACACGGCAGAATGTAGAGACAGTGAAAGTCACACTGTGTTATATGCCTGGCTGGCTGGCCCACTGAGTTTGTGATATTCCCTATGGATGCTGGATTGTAAGCCTTGTGGCATTATGTCTTCCTCTGAAAGCCTCTGCTATGGTGCAGTGATTCTCCGCTTTATGGATCAATACTGAAGCAGTGAGCTGACACAGTGAAAAGCAATATTCATAAATAATGAATAGAGCACCTTTCACCCTGGTCTGTCTTTCAGACAAAGTCCAAGAACAGAACATTTCCGTAAACATAATGCTTGTTTTGTTAATAATGTAAGACACATTTTGTCACTGATCTGCCTTCACTGTATGTTAGCTGCTAACATACATACAAACATTATATGTGACTGGACTCTTTTTTTAAAATGCAACCCTTCGTCCTTGCTCCAGTTTGACAGTGATACTTTTCTTTATAGATTGTGTCTGATGATGGTAGATGGCGGTCTCAGTGTTTGCTGTGTTCTATTTCTCTCCTGATGTGCCGTTTGTTCCTGGGAGACGGCAACCTGGTGTTTCAGGAAATCTCTCTTGCAATGAATCACAGTGAGGTGTCACCTTTAGTATCACTTCTATCAACCGCACAGCGATGTGCCAGCGAGTGAGCACCGAAGACAGCTTTAAGTGCTTCATTATTACCCTTTCCAACACCTTTTTTATGTTGGGCACTATTGGCAGTCGGTCACAGCTGCACACCAGAGCATGATGCACTTCACCTAAATAAACCGATGGATCAATAACAGCTCTTGTCATCTTTGCGATACCCACCTAGTACGAGACTAATAGCAGTTGACTTTAGAGTGGATCTTTACGCGTCATTTATCCCCGCCAGTATATAGAATACTGAACAGGATGGACTGCATGGGTGGCAGGATACTCTCATGCTCTCTGTGGATGCACACTTTAAATTATCTCTTGAAGGTGTATTTAAACGTGAGGCCAGTTTTTAAGATGGCGTGTTAATATATGTGCATATAAACTTGATGTAAAGTACGTTAGTGGATGTTACTCAACTCTGAGAGCCCATATTTTCTCCGGGCAGGGCAAACTAAGATGAGTCATATCTCCACGAAAAATAAAAAATGCTTTGATTTGAGTGAAAATGTTGCATTTATGATTAGATTTGACAAATAATGACATAATTTTTTTTAGTCCACTTCATGATTGTATGAAACCAGAAGAAAAAGGACAACACTGGTGGAGAAAAAAACAAATATCTAGATGAGAACAGTTTGATTAGAGCAGATAAATAAACACACACAACCACACTCAACATAAACACAAGGTCGCTGAGGGGGAAATAGTTCATTTAGTAATGGCATTTCTTCCCCTTTTTATTTGCAGTGAGCTTGGCTGATTCAGTAGTTGCACAAAAGAAGTGTTTAAACTAAATTTCCCCAAATCAGCGACTGCACCTTTGAATAGTTTGTGTTATCATACCAACAGTCCAAAATGTTTTTGTTTCCAAGATTTTCAACAGGTTTTCAAACTGTGAGGTGAATTTGCGTCAAACATCGCGGCCCTTCTTGGAGTCGTGTCTCAGATGAGTCTGTATACACAGACATGATTTACCCCTCCTGTAGATATGTTATCTGCAGTGTGAATAAACATCCAGAAACTGATTAGATATTTTTTTTAAAGAAGGCGCTCTCTGCATACCTCAAGGATCTGCCTGAAATTCGTCATATTTTAAAAATATTCTCCAGTATCAAAGCAGTCCAGAGATTGCTGTTTATACGTCCATTATCCGCGTGCAAACATGTAATTAACACTTTAATTGGTGTAAATTTTTCATACTGTAAACAAATACTTGCTGAGAAAGATTCTCTCTGAAAGAGACCACACAGTGTCACATGTGGACAACACCTGATGTAAGAAAAGCATCACATCTTCACATTTGAAATGCTTTGACCCAAAACATTTGTGCACCTTCAGTTCTACCTGGAAATATCACTCAAGGCAATAACTGTCTATTGGGTTGCCCAAAAAGTTGTGAAGATTGCACATGCCGCCACTGTAATCGTCATCAGACCAGCATTTAAAAACTTTTGAGTGTGCGTCCCATGTAAAGAGGCTGCGTCCTTGCTGCTGTGGCCCAGTGTTCAAAACTAACCTGTGGCCCTTTGCTGCATGTCAAACTGTCATTAGTAAAGCAATGAAAAGGCCCAAAATATATAGATATATAAATAAAGGAAAGAAATGGAGCTCCTCTTTGCCGTTTAATGAACCCTTAGACATAAAATACGGGAGCGACCTTGCCTCTAGTTAGACTCATAATTGCAGCTATTCCAAAGTATACAAGTAGATAATGACCACAACCTATCAATTATTCACAGGTAATTCTCACCGAGGCTTCAGAGCCCTAAAAATAAAAGCTTGCAATTAATGTTTTTGCTGACCGACTAATCAGTTAATCAAATTGAACTAATTGTTTCAGCTTTAAACTACAATTTTAAGACGGCTCATTATGTAGAGTTTCAGCACTGGATCTATCAATATTGTACCTTATTTTGACCCCCATGTTGATTCTAGTTTACCAATCAATACACTGTTCATTATCTGATATTTTCTTTTTGTCGCCTTGTGCGCCAAACTGTCATTTTAGTCTGCATCGCCTTAACTATTTTTCATTGTCTTCACTGCACTCAGTAATAGAACTACAGTAGTTTCAAATAGTCAATTAAAACTAGTATATGTGCTATAAATAGCACGCTGCAGTTCCTGTAACAGAGGGGCCACTCTTGAGTTTTTTTCCCAAGCTATCCTTGCTTTGCCAAAATGACTGCCCCTCCCACTCGCTACCTCTCCCCTCATAGGCCTCCCAGATTCATCAGTTCTGGTAACTGTTAGCCACTGTGCTGAATAATGTTCACGTTGTCCCTGCGCGTCACTAGACTCATCAGGTCAAACATCTGCGGCGAGGTGAATGGTGAAACTGGGGCAGATGTTGACACACAAAAGGGATGAAAAATTAGGCACTTTTATGCAGATGTTTGAGCCGGAAATAATCACAGACACGCAGGATTTATAAATCGGATGATTTTGTTTTCTCCAGTCGCTCTATTCAAAGCATACTAGCTATAAATCACTATGATGGATCTTAACAACGGCAGACTTTTAGTGTTTGTTTTCAGTTTTTCTTGATCAGCGAGAGAAATGGTCTCTTTTTACCTCGCTGGTTATTACAGCAGTAATCAGCAGCATCTTGGCCGCAGTGACAGATTATTACCATAATAATCCTGTCTGCTCTGTTATTGTCTCCTAAATGCTTACACTGGACCCCTCCCCCCACCGCATCCAGACTGTATCCTGCTTATCAGTCCTTCTGGTGCATGCAGAGTGGCTTGGATTTCTTACAGTATTTTATCCTCTGCTTCCTCAATTAATGGAACAACCAGGAGCTCCAGTGTCATATGAGGAAAGCACTTTTTATCGGCAAGTTGGAGGAGCTCAGTCTGAGTGGTTTACTGCTGGAGCTGGCTGTGGTGGTGGTGGTGGTGTTGTTGGTGGTGGTGGGGGGGTGTACAGTGGTGGCAGCAGCGTTGACGGGGATAGCATCCTCATTGCACAGCAGCCGAAGGCAGTGGAGGGAGTGGAGAGAAACGGCTGGAAACTGTGTGAGACAGAAGGGAGTAGTGGCAGGCGTTGCATCCTGAGTGTTATTTGTAATACCAGAAGAAGGTGTTTTTTTGTGGACGGGAGTGAATTTTGCAAACAGGGGGAGCTACGGCAGGAGGCGTGTGCTGCTCAGAGATAGAAGTACGGCACAGGGAGTGGAGTAAGTGGGAAGCAATCACGAGGGAAATGGAGCAACAAACTGTACTTCCCAACTCAAGTGTCCTCACTGTGGATTAAGGTGAGCGTCGGCATCCCGATTTTGTTGACGGCGGGTGAAACCGACCGGCTCTCGGCGACGGAGTACCTGTGGATCAGCACCATGTGGAATACATTACAGAAAAGGCATCAGCTGTGAGGACAACTCAGGGAATTCAGCAAGGACCAGGAAGTAGCTGCAGCCTTCAGTGCCGCTTGTCTTTTTTTTTCCTCTCTCTCTCTTTTCACACGTCTTCTAAACCCAGAACAGTCGGGCTACTAATGAGCAAGTCGATGTGTGGCTGTGGCTGCAGCATCATCTCCTCTCTAATGAAGAGACTGGGCCGCACAGCGTGCTGCTCAGATCTCTTCACCAGCCACACTTCAGAGCAGCTGCAGCGGCTGGCCACTGGCTGCCCACCTCAACCAAAGGTAACAATGCGACAGCGGCCAGTGACACGGCCACATCTGTGCCTACATTCCCCCCCTGATCAGCCAGCTGTGTACTCTTATCGCCCGTGTGCAATGCAGGAAACACATGGGGCCTGATTGCAGAAAGCACCGCGTGTGAAATACAGCGTCCCTGTTTATCTGCTTTGCCTGTCCGAAACGATTTCTCAGGTATGAGAGCTGCACTACCAGGGAGAGCGGCGCAGTAATTGATTCTTTAATAGAACCAGGTGATTTAATGGCTGTCTCGCTGCCTTGACAACAGTGGACTTGCTTTCAGCTCGCAGAGTCATTTAAATGGATGCCTTCAGACGGTCTGGGGTTTACAGTGATTGCCGCCCCTCATCAGCTGGAGGAAAAGCTCCTCCTAATGGAACAAATAAAAGCCAAACAAGATTGTGTGTGTGTGTGTGTGTGCGTGCGTCTGAGTGCTCGTGTGCACGTGCCAGTCTGTGTGAATGAGAGTGTGACTTTGCGCTCCTCACACAGGCTTCTGTCTCATGGCTGTGGCTTCTAGGGTTCCCTCTGTTTCGTGGCGTGTTATGCACATGACTGTCTCGGTAATTGGCCGCCACTGACTCAGATTTTTAAGTCCCTTCCGGAGACTTTCTGGCAGTCGGCCATTCTCACAGCAGAGGAGATTGATTCTCTGAGTTTCTAAGAAGATTTATGCTCTCATGAGTAATGATAGAAATCCACAAAGGAAAATGTTGTGGTATTATTGGGCTGTTGCATGGCAACAATTCAAATGAAAAAGAGAGAAAAAAAAAGATAAGTGACAGTTTTAGAGGAGGCGTAGGGCTTATAGACAAAAACCTTAATGTCATTTTTTTTGGTTGTAGAGAATTCATTGTTTTCCCGAGAAAGCATTGTCACAGTATAAAGCACTTGATTGTGAAATGAATGTGGAACAATGTTGTCCCTCTGTTGAGCAGCTCAGCGAATGAGGTTTCACTTTCTTCCTCTGAGACATCACAGGGCACCGGCTCTAAATAGAGCCATCGATTGATAGCTCCTGCATTGAACTGGAGACACAAAGGTTTCAACAAACGCGGTGTATTTATAGGATTTCCTAGACTTGGTAGGAATCCTGGAAATGGTTTCAAAGCGGAAATACTTTGTTATTGAAAAGGTCAAGATGCTTGTAAACTCTTAAAGGGTAAGTGCGGCAAAAAAAATTAAGGTTCAGTAAATTATCTACTCACCCACATGCTGATGAAAAGTCAGGTGAAGTTTCAACGTCAGCAAGACATTTCAGCTGAAACAGTGCTGCAGCGTTCTCAAAAAACAACTTGAGTAGACGGGGACTCGTTTTAAAGCATAAACACACATCCAGGAACATTTTGTATAAACAGGCTCCATACAGCGTGTCCAGTGGAATACATAAATGCAAGATACAATACAAGATTCCCAAATGATTAAAAAAAAACAAAAAAACAAAACAATATTTACATAGGGTGCACGCTAATATTTTTTAGCTTAGCAGCTGCAGTGAAGATCTGCGTTAGGAGTGTAAATAACATCAGCACAAGAGTGAGAAGATAACTGAATTTTTATTCTTGGGTAACGTATAATTTAAAGTTTTGTGTCATGTGTTTAGTTTATTCAGGAGACGGCAGTGTGAGTCTGTCAGCTTCAGAACACTTGGCATTATTGGATTGTTCAGCCCTTCCTGACTTCCCACTGTTAATTTCTTAAGTAGAGCCGCCATACGTCCGCTCCTCGATCTATATCTGTTACTATGCGTTTTGTGAACAGCCAACATTTTCCTCGCTCTCTCCCGCTGTTCCGTTAAGGTCGCATTGGTGTGATTTATTTCCGCCATTTGGAGGGGTGTTCAGCTCAGTCCTCTAATTTACTTTTCCTTATTCTCAACAGGGTTTATGCGCTAGTTTGAGACGACTGAGCCTCTTTCAAGTCTGGTTTCATATTTTTCAAAGCTGGAAATCATTGTCACACTCAAGGCCCCCCTTTGGTTACTTTTATAGATAACACACTTCTTAGAGATTCAACTGCCAAATCAGACAACCTTGATTCACAAGCAAGCTGTGTCATTTGAAAACTGATTATCTTTGCCCAGATTTTCTCAGTGTCTAACATAACTCTAGTTACTGCAACAGGAAGAGAACTGTCATTTAATGGCAGAGACCCCTTTCTTTCTGCAAACAGCGGTTGGTGACTGATGTTACATTAAGTTTGTTCTGTTGTCTACACTTCGCGCTCTCATAAACTTTTGATCAAACATGTCTTTTAATGGAAGCGACTGTTTTGTGAGGTTTTTGCTGTATGTCTTTTAATGGGAGCGATTGTTTTGTGGGGTTTCTGCTGTAACTAAAACTGTTATTTACTGGCAGCCAATTTAAGGCAGGAAAATCAGATGATTAATGAGACATGACAAAGAGTGTTCTGCCAGCTGTAAAGGCTGTGCTGTAGCAGAAATGAGCACTTCTCTTCTGCAGCCTGACCAGCACTGGATGTTTTAGGATGGGTGCCTCTCCCTTATGCTCCATATATATCTCCTTTTGAATTAGTGATTTTCTTAAATTTGCTTGTATTTTGTGGTGTCCAAGTGTATGTGTGTATCCAAATGTATTAAAGTCAGTTGCCTTGATCCCTTTGTGAAGCACTTAATGACATTCTGCTCTTGAAAGGTGCTATATAAATAAAGTTACTTAGCTTAATTAGCTTGGATGTCAGCTGTTGGTCCGCCATGGGTCAGGCAGGTTAGCTGCTGCTCTGATGCTGTCCATACAAAGTTAATGCTAACCTGTTGCCAACTGTCACAGCATGTAGAAAACTCTAAATCCACCCAGGAGAAGCACACTCCTACTAAAGTGCCCCATGTTGACTCTACACAAGGCTGAAGTAATGTCTGTTGTTCCACAGCTGTTGGTTTATCTGTGAAGTGCCAACTTGGCACAGCCCACCTACCTCCCCAATCAGGGACAGGGTCTGGATGTGTGTTGCACTGCCAGAGAACTGGGCACACATTATCAAGTCTGGTATATACATCTTATTCTAAGAAAAGGGAAAATGTTTTGGCCACTAGTATTTATAATTACATGATTAGGGGCACAATTAAAGACAATTGTGTTAAAGTTGGCAGGCCACAAACTATTTAGTCAAGAAGGCTTAGACCAACAGGATAAGCTTTTATTTATTTAAGTTGCACAAAAATGTTGAAAGAAACTTTGTTGTTGTTTTGAGGTTAAGTTTTCACCCATGTGTGTGTTGGTTGGTTGGTTGGTTTGTCAGAAGGATTTCACAAAAACTACTGAATGGATTTCCATAAAACTTGAATGGAGGACTTTTGGCTTGGGTCCAGATAAAGGGACGTATCCAAGAATCCTGTCTCTCTGTCTTAATATTTCGAGACATTTCACATTTTCATTAAATTTCTCAGGGAATAATGCTTGAATATTGATGTATTCAGGTAACTATGAGTAAGTGCAAAAGAGGAATGCATTAAACTGAGTGCCATGCTAGCCACATGATGGAAAAACATTTGCTTTCATTCGTTTTGTTTCTTTTAGCAATTGTTGGTCTAATATCCTTCAACTTTTAAGCCCTGTTTTGGTCTCCACCAACTCCTGTGGGAAATGACAAATCATGAGGTAAATTATATAAAAAAACAGGCTCTAAACCAAGCACTTTCCTTTGTGATCATATCCCCATAAGAGGCTCTCCGTTTCTGAGCACCTGTGTCACCCCTTTGTTTCAGGAGGAACAAATTCACACCTGCCCTGCCCGGCTTCCCAAAGCTATTTCCGTACACTTCATAGCTCTTGCAGAACTAACAATAGAATCTGATGAATGAAACTTGTGTACGCAGTCTTAAATGTGCCAAGTGTTGCTGCAATTTCATCTTTCCATGCATTAGCCCCCTCAGAACACCAATTCAATCACTCGGTAAGATTTATCAGAAGAACAGTTATCATAATTGTACCAACTGCTATTCTGAAACGGTTTTGCACCCATTAAAGGGATGTCAGTGAGGAGCTGTCCGATTGAAGACGGAATAATAGCAAAACCTTTTTTGCAAAGCTGTTTTAAGGCTGTAACAGAACAAGCTCCTGGCCGATAAACGAATCAAACCTCAGTTACATTTATCCAGTTTCATCAGCGACACGTTATGTATTGTTCCTCAATCTCTCTCATCCTGTTTTGCGCCGCTCACAATTGTTTGAACAACAACAGCAACAACAAACAACTTTCATGCTGTGTTTAGGAAACTAATTGCGGAACCTCGGGCCGTTCCGGTAAAAGGCAGGGACAACTTTAGCTATTCATAGCCTTCCTCTTCTGAGCTCACAGCAATGCACTGGCAGTCCCGAGGGGGGCTGTGCAATCTGAGATAGGTCTAATGCTTCCCACCACTGCACCGGGACCATACAGCCAAGACAGGGAGAAGCCTTACACAGGGACCTCAGCGACTTCTCCTTCAAGGTCAAAGCAATTGGTTTTCACTGAGACAGATGTGAGCCTCCCAAATATATTCTCTCATCTCGTATGTAGTGCGTTGAGGAGATTTGGAACTGCAGTCTGCATAGCTGATCCTTAATTTGTCACAGTTACGATTAGCTCGAGGCCTCATGCGGGCATTTTAAAGGCCCATTGGCACCTTTTAAAGATACATTAGCTTGGATTATGTTCAATTCAGCAGACTAGATGGTTTTCTCCTCTGTTGTGTGTGTGTGTGTGTGTGTGTGCGCGTGTGTGTGTGTAGTGAATCACTGACCTCATATGCCAGAAAAGTGATCCTAGCGACTATAAATGAAGATGATGAAAGCTTAACACCTGAAAGAATTGATAACTGATTCAGGTCTAGGCAGAAAACACCAAGTATTTTGCCCCTTTTGTGTTCTTCACAATAAAACTGCTGTTTAGAAGAACCGTTTTGTGTTTATCGTGGACTACTTTGTTTAATATATAGCGATCATCCTGGCTTAACTCTCAGTGCAGAGAGTTATGGGACAGGAGGGAAGTGTGTGTTCAACTGTAATGACATTTTAACAGCCTCATGATACACAGTAGTTGGTTTGCTTTGTACGACTGGCAGAGTATCGGTTATTTATTTTGTCTTGCAAAACGTCAATGTCACAGTCGGTGCCTCCGCTCTAGATCCCATTTACATGCAACCTGTCTTGCATCTTCATATTTATTGATGCTACAAAAGCCCATCCTTGAGGCTTTTGCTTTTTGCTTGCTACCTACTCAACCCACTACCACTTGGTCAAAACAAATCCATGACTCACACATCCTACTTACCTGTATTTATGTAAGCCTTATTTGCCACTTAAATGTCGAGACAGTGAAATGAAAATTTAGCATCAAGTTTTATTTGAGTGCTTTAAGTTGCGCGTGTTTAAGTGCATGTTACGATATCAAAGACCAAATAAAACCCACTTTTTTAATGGCTTTACAGCAATGAAACATGGTTGTAATAACTAGGTTATTTTTTACTTTGATTAACGTACAAGACACTTCTGACACTGTGCTGCAGAAAAACAGGTGTAGCAATACTTGTGCCATCTCTTTATATGTGGGAAGCGCCATTAGTTTCTTTTGTAGAGTCTAAGAAAAAGGAAAACGGTTGTAAACGCTGGCACGCTCTGTTGTTTGAAACAAAGAGACTGATTGGACCTCAGATGCAACAATTGGAGAGACATTCAGAAATGATCTGTGAGTTTGACTGCAGATTTTGGAGGATGTAGGTTAATGAATTATAAGACGATGTAATGAAACACTGCTCCCAGTAGAACAACCTGTTGATTTTTTAATTGGCTGCTAGAATCAGAGAAAAATTCATTAAGCGCCTGGATTAGAGCGCAGGAAAACACTCAGACACCAGGCACCAAGCCGTGACTTTTACGGGGGGATTTTTCTGTTGTTGCTGTTTTTTTGTCTGCTGTTTTTTCTTGTTGTTTTTCTAATGACATTCATTTTCAACAACCGCGATAATGGCCCAGTCGCAGTGTGGTCACACAAATGCTAAACACAGATGAATTTAACTAGTCAATAAGTGTCTTGCTTAGTCTATCAGCCTGTAATCATGCAAGTAGCCCAGTCCACAATTACTGCAATTTCTCTGTGCAATTTTAACAACAGAGCTTTATAATTTGTACAATCAGTTTCATGTACGAACATCTCCATTTACAGTTCAGAATTTATGTGAGCTGTCATAGATTGTGTGACCACACACTCCCCTCAGCTGTGTCCAAATTCGTATCTGTTGGGAAAACCGTAGAATTTATGCCTCAGTAGCATTGTAATCAACAGTGGGGTTAAATCATCTCAACTAGCTTTGTCAGTTACTTATTCTACACTGCAGTAGGTTGCAGCATCAGGTATGCCGTCAGGTGCCTGTATGCACAAGGACAAATGGACCGAAAGGAGCTTCAGCTCAAGAGACTCGATGCTTTGATGGGGACAGATTAGTACTGTTGCTTCGGTTGGATTGTCATCTGCACTGCTGCCTCTGTGACACGGCGTCAGAGGGAGAAGCTGCCTCATTGTAGATAAAGCTCTGTGTGCCTATCTTTCAGTTCTACATACTATTTGAGCAATTTCAGAAGCAAGCTACGTGACTTCTCTGTTTACTCAGCAAGGTCGCCATCAAACTGGTGAATGCACAGCAGCACCGCAGACGCACAACATGCCTTTCATTTTTCCGAAGGTTGCCGGCTACACAAGGCTTAATGACAGCCATTGGACTTGCTTCTGGTACATTTAAGCCATGTTTTGCTTTTGTATTTGACAGATTGGACTTTGTTTATTGGCTATGTTGGAAGCTGGAACACTAGTAGCTCTCAAGGCTTTTCTGCCCATCCAACGCTGTGTGATCTGCAGCCAAACACAATCACTCCCACCTTTTTCCCTTGTCTGCTGCTGAGCAGCAATAATGTCTCATAGAGCGAATGTTTAATTATTTTAATTCAGAGGCAAGAATAGAACGTGAAGACAGACATCACACTGTCTGTTTGAGGATATAAGCATGCGTTTGTTTGTATGGAATAATACCCAATGAGAGTCTTTTTTGTTTCTCTCCAGCAGGTCTTTATTTTTCGCCACAGAAACACAAGCCGAGAAGAAGAAAACAGTCAGCATATGTTCATCCTTGTCTTTTTCTGTGCGTCTCTTTGCAGAATGCCAAGCCCTTCTCCTCCTCAGACAGCCTAGCGAAGGTCCAGGAGGTAGCAAGCTGGCTTTTGGAAATGAACCAGGATCTGCTGTCGGGGGGCAGCAGCAGCAGGCGGAGTCGAGGGCCGGGGGGTCCGGCAGTGCGAGGTAACGCCTCCTCCACCGCCCGGGCACCTCAGCAGGCGGCAGAGGAGGGTGATGAGGATGAGCACATGAACCGGGTAGTCGAGGAGGAAGGGCAGCTGCAGCAAAGGGTGAGGCCAACTGATTTCAAAACATGAGTGTGATGTGTAAACGTACAGATTTAAGCGAAGACGTGAGGATTTATAGGTCAAATATACTGATATAACCTTAGAAATTAACTTTTAACCTGCACTATGGTAACCAAGGATGAACTTGTACGCAATAATACTTGGATTTTTTCTTCAAATCTTTCCTCTGAGGCATTGTATTCATTTGTGTGGCTCTTCACAGCCGGAGGCATCGCAGGTTGACGGCGAGAGAGAACCACCTTGGGCGGCAAGCGAGTCAGGAGCCAGCAACGGCCCTCGGGGAGACGAGGAGGCGGAAGAAGATGAAGAGGGCCCTCCCAACGAAGTGAACGGAGGTGAGAAAGGAGCCCGATGGATGTGGGGGGCAGAGCAGAGGCGGCTGCGAGGCCAACCGCTGGGCGAGGAGGACGAGGAGGAGGAGGAAGAGGAGGAGAACAACAACAGCAGCAGTCAACAAGAGGAGGAGGACACGGAGGAGAGGACAGAGGGAGGGGAGGAGCCGGGGAGGGAGGAAGAGGAGAGGGAAGAGGGCGAGGAGGAAGAGGAGGAGGATGAGGACGAGGAGGAGATGGACCAAGACAGCGATGACTTTGAACATTCGGCGGAGAGTGGGAGGGAGGAGGAAGAGGAGGAGGAAGGAGAAGGGGAGGAAGGGCTGCGGTCTCCCTCTCTCAGGAACAATGTGTCTGCCCCCAATAACAACCTGGACTCGGGTTGTACACACCAAAGCTCTTCCAACAAGAAGGTAAGCACACGTGTTTGTTGAGCAGCTTTCATTGGAACAACTGTACTTTACTGAAGAAACAGTCCCTGTGTAGACAGCTCACACTGAGATCTGTGAAGCTTCCAGATGTAACAGAACAGCTTCTGAAAGAGGATTTGCTGTGTCAGTTCAAAAATATGTGCAGCACAAACAGAATTCCAACCAGCCCAATTGTGTTAGACGGAAGGCAGTTATCTCAGAGACCCATTCCTCAAAACCTGGGCAAATAAACCATACATCAGGTGCATAGCTGGATATGGCTGGAGTTAAATGAGCAAATATTTTATTTGGGTGAACTGTCCCTTTAGGGTACATCTGCAGCAGGCACAGCAGTTTCAGTTGCTTCCATGCAGTTAAGGGATATTATCACATCACTGCTGTGTAAACGCAAGGTATCGGTGCTCTCATACTTGAAACAACAGCTCCCTCTTTTGGGTTGAATATGTAACTGCACTGCACAGCCATGCAGTGAACCTAACCTTTCCACTCAAAGGATGAGGGTGATTAATCCACATTATGTGTTAAATGTATGTAGATGGTTCACGGCCACAGGTCTTGAGGGTTCCTAGCATGTTGCTAGATTTCAACCCAGATGAAACATTTATTGAAGGTCACATAGTGCTGTCCACCACCACTATCAAATGATAAAACTGTTTGTTTACAGTTATTTCCTGGTAGAAAACTCCTGCATCACACATTAGATTACATTCAATTTAACCGTCTCTTTTTCACAATGATATGACAAAGTGTATACACCTTAATCACCTAAAATGTTTGATGCTTTTCTCATTATTAACAACACTTTGATTAACATTATATTGGAGACCAAACTAGCAGTGAGCATAAGGTGCTGCTGTTGTGATGCAAAGCAATATAGCCTGGTGCATGAAATAAGCACAGAAATGTCAACATGTTTTTCCTCTATTCATCTTTACATGTTATACTGATTCTCTCCGTTATGATTCAAATGGATGTAGTGGCAACACACTACAGACAGTGTTGATACCATGCAGCACTGAAGCTGCTAAAGGCTGACACCTACTGTAAGAAACTGGCATTCTGTTTTATATTCACTGGACAGGAAAATGAAGGCTGGAACACATCAGAACATTTTTAAAAGGAAAGATGGTGTGAAGCAAATCACTCTCCCTTCATCTGTACCAAAAGTCACATAGAGATAAATGTTGAATTGCAATATTTTCTTTAGCTCTAGGTATGTTGGTGATTAATTATTAAATGTCATTAAGAATTTAACGATTTTAAATGTATACACCCATAATGATGAGATGGTCGCTAATGCATAAAAAATGACTCTTACAAATGCAAATCAAAATGAAATACAAAATACTGGTATGAGAAAAACAACCTTCTATGCAAACTAATATTACTACATTTTAGCCTTTCAGTAGCCTCAGTATTGTGTGTGTGTGTGTGTGTGTGCACAACTACAAATGAATGAGAAAATAGATTAACGATGATCACTATATCACGTAAGGAGCTATAGTCTTTCTTTGCATCTTGTTTCATCAGTTTGATCACATGCTGCACTCCAGGGGCATCGTAATGCAGTTTAAAACAAAGGAGTGACTGCACAGTATGAAATAATTACAGCCCAACGGCCTCATTGTAAATACTTCATTCATGTGTAGAATGTACAGAAGCCTGTTTTAGGAAATGCTACAATTTCACACACGTTCATGCCTCGCTGATTGGTCACTGCCGTGATGAGTGACTATCAAGGCTGGAAAACGAAGAAGCGCTTGATGTTGAAAAGACTCGTGAGACAGATTGTCAGATCTTTCCTCAGGAGCAGAATTAATGTGCTACGGTTCAAAAGGCTCTGATGTGGCGCAGCGCTACTGTTTGGATGCTGGTGCTGGTGTTTCGTTTCAGTGATGACTGATGGCGAGGCTGTTTGTTGAGTGTGTTTAAGCGGCCTTCACAACACCGGTACGTAAAAGGAGGAAACGGAATTGGCCAAGATGTTTTCTAGAAGCTACGGATGATATTCTCAATAGCATTGCGTTGGCAATGCACCGGCATAGATTTTGATGAGACAAAACCAATAAATCAATGGGCTGACATCACCAAATATTGATACTCATAATGGAAATGTCAGGTCTGTGTGTGTGTGTATATATAGAACAATAGATTCCATTCTTTATAAAAGCCTGTTGTCGCTGGGTGAGTTGTTGGAGTATCAGGATCACTTCAGCAGATGGAGGTGTGAGTCTCAGAGGAATTAAAGCCTCCCACCATTAGTTCTTTTTCAATTAAACTACTTTCAGTGGTAAAATGTAACTAAGCACA
>CAEMYA010001996.1:2074918-2085411 GCA_903131615.1 Diplodus sargus
CTTGGAATGAGGAGCATTGTAGAAAGGGCAGATCGCCATTCACTGACCGCTTAGGTGAGAAATTTAAAACCTTTTGTAAATCATTTCCCAGCTTATCTAAATTGGAACAATGAAATTCTAAATTCTCATAATTCTGTTAAAATTCTAAATTCTTGCCACTTAAACTGCATAGCAGATTGTGCCGAAGAATTCATGCATAGAACTCTTAGAAAAATCAAAACTAATCAGTATCTTGGGAAACATCGGTATAAGCTCTTTATTTTTACTGTGGGATGTCCCACGATTCCAGCGTGTACAGACTTTTGAGGCTACTCCTATAGTACCTTTCTAAAAAACCCTAAGTTTTCAAAAGTGCTGCAGTGTGTAAAAACAGATAATAAATGTGATTAGGCCAAGTAATAAAATGAAAATCATATCTAAAAGGTTGGAGCTAAACAGAGATGGTGCACTGGACTACTAGACCGAATAAGGTTTTTGGAGTGCCTAGATCAGTTGACATTTCAAAGCCAATTCAATCAGTTGGAAGTGGTCATGTTATTGTTTCCAAAACTTCAGTCCTATAGCTGCAAATCCACAGTTTTCTTTAGTGTTGAGAAGTGAGATGCGAAGGCTAGAAACGTAGCATGATTTTGATTATCTATATCTAATTATATGACGTTTAATTACTCGATTAACCAGAACTGCGCATTTAGTTTACAAAATATACGACCTAGACAATCCTTACTAATGAACTGGAGCTCAGTAGTATTAGAATAGGATTATTTTTTTGTCAATCCATTAAATCAGCTACGTTTTGCATCGTTTTACAGCTGAATGGCCTAAGACATATGAAAAAAAACATCCTGCTGAACAGCAACATCCACTTTAGGAAGTATTGTGCAATGAATGTTAAGACTTCGTGTAGAATCCACAATGGCTAATGTAGACCTTGGTCATATAAAAACTAAATAGCTGTCTTTGAAAATTATCAGTATGTTGAGAAATTAATGACAAAAGCAGTCATTTCATTCATCTGAAGGTATTTAAGATTCAGAAACAATTAGTCTCTGAGCTGGTGAAGTGGATTGAGTGAAAAATGATTTTGATACCATCAGTCCTTGAAATTCACACATAAATCTGTGCTCTTTGTTAAATGAGTTAATCGTAATTTACTTTTATTCATGCCTTCAAAACAGGGTCACAAAGTGCCAAGTGTAGCTGCAGTAGTATTGGTAGTAGAGTATTGATTGCCTCTATATAAGTTTCATATTTAAAGGTCCTGTGTATGTTCCCATGGATTGTCTGCATGCAGTCTTGCAAAGCGTGACATGTGCACTTTGACAGCTGCAGTATGCATGTGTCCAAGGGCTCCGGAGTTGTGGTAGAGGATCGGTACCTATGTTTGGGCCAAGCATGTGTCGGTCCATGTGGGGTTAGGTCATTTATTCATACACTACGTGTGTAGCTGTGTACAAACACCAGTAACTACAAGTGTAAAGTTTTAAAGTAAAAGTGGAGCTTTAAGAACTTACATTTTGACAGTGCTGCGCACGTTTCAGCATGTCTCCAGTTAGGACAGATGGTGTTCCCAGGCTCAGAATAAGTAGGCTTCATCTCCTCCTCTTACTTAACACTTGGTTGTCTTTTGACCCCGTGCCAGCGTGCTGATACTCTGGGTTATCCTCATCGTTTAACCTTTCTAAATTCTTGTATATCTCCATGAATCAATTTTCAAGCTGCGAACATCCCTGCAGGCTCAATGTGAGAAGATATCCCTGAGTTCAGTTGTCCAGTTTACATTTTGAAAGATACCTTTTCTATGTAATGTTACTAAAATGGGCGTACATCACATGACACTCTCACATGTTGAATGGCAGGATATATGGTGTTGAGTGATGATGTGGCTTGTATCCACTTGGCAGAAGCAGGTGTAAATATCTGCTTACTGTGTCATGTACATTAGTCCCTCGAAAGGCAGCTTATGTAACATCAGCGGGTGAAAATAATGTAAAAGGTCGTTTGAGGTCACTGTTAAAGGTTACAACAAGCTCTCATAAAAGTGGATGAAAAAGGTGTCAACCTCACTGACGTACACTCTCATATTGGTATCTGGATTTATTTTGAATTGCCTAAGGCTGTCACCAGATTCATAGAGCCTTGATTTCAAAGGAAGTTAAAGTGATTCCAGTATGTATTAGTGCAATGTTGGTGTTTATTCAAAGAGTTTTAAGAATAGAAGACATTATGATTGTGACACGAAATTATCTTGTCCCATGCCTACATAGAACACACTTCAGAACAATCTGAGGTTTGAAATTGGCAAATGGAACATTACGATTTGGCTCCAAGAGAATCACTCCAACTACTTGAATTTCAAACCCTTCATACTACTCCGTCTCAGAGACAAGACGGCAGGAATCCTTGAAACTAACATTTGAGGTGCTCCTAATTTGTTGGGCTGTAGAAATTTCCGACTATACACTCTGCATTGATAATGTGCAACCAGGACTGGCAGTTGTTGATATTTTTCTCGTGCATTATTTTATCCAAGTATAAAAATACAATGTGCTTTAAATCTGACATCAAGGATCACCAATTTACTGGCAGTTTGGATTGTTTGCAAACCATAACCGAATATTCACGCCTTGATATCAAATTCAAGTATAATATGTTGTCAGATTTTTTCTTTTATGTGATAAGAATAGACAGAAAAGTATCATGCCCTTTTTAGGCTCTCTACAGTGCGCCCGCTGCCTGTCCATCTTAGAATTGCTTTTAACATATCACTCATGACTCACGACTAAGGCAGTATGCGATCTATTACAGGATTACATGTCTTATAATGACTCATCAGAGACGCGAGGTGGCAAATGGATCTATGGCTAGGCAAAGTGATGGGCTGTAATGTGTGGCAGAGTGCATTGATAGTGTTACACTGACTGAATAAATCATTAAGTTATCTGGATTAAAGGAAGTATATTAATATTGTGAGCCGGGTGTCTGATATGTCAAGTACATTTTGTTTTGACCAAAAAAATTAATTGCTGTCCCTCATCAGCCTCACACCTCAGCCATCTGGGTAGATTAATAAAAAGATGTTTGCATACATCTGAGCACCGTCGACTGTGGTGTTAAAGTATCTATTCAGCTCTGGTCTGTTTGTGTCATCCGGAGCTGCTCAGATGTCCTTGTTTCTTCTCCTTTTTGTAACGTCTTATCAGATTTTCAGAGCTGGCCATATCATTCCCACATGAAAGTGGCTTTTACTTTGTGAACAGTGGTGATTACAAACGATGCGGGCAGCTGCTTACTCAGTGGCTTCTACAAGGTTGAAGTAATATTTTTTCGCTCTGGCGTCTCTGTCGCTGCAGCCATAGAAACAGAAATCTTCATGGCATTGAGAAATATGTTCTCTGAACTCCACCTTGACAGTGATGTATACTGCACTGCAGGTTGTTCGGTATGTGTATCACTGTTTGAGATAAGAAAGAGCGGCCAAGTTGTCTTTACTTTAGCAAACTTGGACATTACATTCAGCTTTCCACTTTCTTCCATTCACTGCCACTAATTAAATGTTTTTTTCCCAGAGCAAAGGCAGCCTGCTTATTGTAGGTGGTGGCTCCCACACACTGGCCTTGTCACACAGGCAGAGATGAGCCACAAAGGACCAGTGTTCACATCCGCCCACATGAAAGGAACTAGCTTGCGTCACTACCAATATATATTGGCGACAGTGTCTTTTAATCCCTCACCAATAATCCCTCACACAAGCCCATGTACTCATACACATCCACAAGCCTGTTGATTTGTCTTTTCTATGATTTTGTTAAAGGTCTATGACATGTTATGTCCAACAATTGTTTAACTGTTTTGGTTAACAAAGTTAAGTTTATATGAAATTATAAAGAGTGATTAAATCACTCACAACCAAAACAACATCTCACAAATGCAATACATAGCTAGACTTGTTGGTTGTTTTGTGAGCAGGATTACACAAAAACCACAGAATGGATTTCCACAGAATTTGGATTGAGAAAATAACTTCTTGTGTAGATCTCGATAAAGGCGTGGATCCAGGATTTTTTTCTGTCTTTCCTTAATTGTGTGCGCAAGGCGTTTTTCACATTTTGGTTAATTTCTCATGGAGTAATTCATCGATCTTGATGAAAATGATCATACAATACTGTCATTACTGTTGTAATTGTTGAACCACCATCATTGCAGATGGAAATCTATCCACATGACTCACTTTATTCACATTATGTTTAGTCACATTTGGCGAATTACTTTATCAATCTCTATCCCAGAATTTACACTGACAGGTGACAAGATAAAATGTGTCATTACTTTGAGAAGAAAATGTGGATTTTTCTGGGTTTGTACATTTAAAAACATTCAGCATAAATGTAAGTACACACCTCAACAGGATGTGTTACAAAGGTTGAAGGTCGTTTTTGGACATTTTAAAGCGGAAATGTTGCATATTATGTCTCACAGAAACTAGCTCTGTGTGTGTGTGTGTGTGTCCCAGTGAACCAACAGAAGTCACTAGTGCGGCAAAAATGCACTTTTATTTCATAGGTTGACCAGTCATGTGACACACAAGCAAAATAGTTTTCTGTGCTGCCTGGGTGCTTTTAAAGGGACTATTTAAAAAAAATCAGTCTCTTTATTTAAATCCAATGTTGTGCTCATTGATGTCAGTTGATGCCTTGGATTGACTATGCTTCATATTATGAAAATAATATGACTATGACTATGAAAATACTTCAAAATACTTCAAAACAAACTAAAGTTTCCAAATTAGATAGGATCTACATGCGTGTTCAAAGAGAGAGTGCTCCTCTGTTGTTACATGTGTGTGTGCCCACCGCTCTCGCAAAGTTAGCGTGTTTTTTGTCAGCAGCTTTCACCGCTTTAGGTAACGACAAAGAAACATGGACCAAAAGGATTTACCCTGCCCTAGATCATACAGTTACATTATAGATGTAGGTTGTCTGTGCAGTCACAAATGTGTTGTCTCCACTGGTAATCATGCCTGGAAGCAGAGCCTGGTTAATGCTTGTTAAAAAGCATAACAAGTTTGATTGTTAATGCTGGAAATGTGATTGGGTTCATTGCCTTGTGCAGCTCTAATTTGCATTACATACTTAACCAATATGGTTGCTTAATTGAATTTAGGGATTATGTCGTTTGCACAATAGATGCTTGAAATGTCTTGCACAAACCTGCATTTGATGGGCTGTTATTGTAAGAGGGGATTTTGCAACACAGCGTTGTTGTCCCGGTCTTTGACACCAGAGGGAGGCAGCAGCCTGAAAGTCCATGAGCCAGGTTGTGAGTGCACGACTCCCAGTAACAAAGCTGTTGCCTGTCTCACATGGACACTGTCCAGCAGTGCATGACGGCAAGTGAACAGGTTCATGTTTTTTTTTTTTTTCCAGCAATACATCTGATGTTTGGCAGAGGTTGTAGTATCATTGCTCGCTGATGTGGGGACAGTGTGGGGGTGGATTGTTCTTTTTTATTTTTTTAAGACCACAATTTTTGCACCAAAAGCAGGAAACTTTACCGTTAACTACCACATGGATGTTGTGACAGCCCCAGGGGGTCTGTGTTGTGCGTTTCAGTGTTGCCATTTCCTCCTAAGTGGAGCTGGAGGTCATCGAGGATTTGGAGATAGTTGGCTTCTGCCTCCAAGTTGCATAAAAACCTGCCCCACCCTGTTAGTCTGTTGGCTCCCTCTTCCCCTGGCATCACTTCATATTACTTTGGAGTAATAGTTTAGCTGGCAAAAGTTAACACGGCAGCTCTCCTGCCAGATTAATTTGGTATTAACTACTTAATTTTTTTTTTTTATTTGTTATTACTAAATGTATCTTTGTTGAATATAATTCCTTTTATAATGTTAATCCCTTGCATGTTCTGTCTTAATTGTTATGGTCTCACAGTTGGCCACAACAAGTTTGGGACTCGTCCAACCTTTTTTCTTCAAAGTATTATGGGGTTCACTGCCTCCACCATAATAATTTCAGAGCACCCACCTCAATGGTATTATCCCTTAGCTAAATTAAAAGGCTGAACTCTTGACTGTCATTAGGGTGCAGTAGGAATATATTTTATTTATGATATTTCATCTTAGCGAGTCTATAAAAAGATCCTCTATTCAAAAAGTCACCTCACGCTCTCAAGAGCTGCAGTGAGGGAGGGTATGAGTGATACTGGCAGCACTGAACCAGCAGGAATACAATTGAAGAATTTCAGTTCACTTAATATGCAGCTGTAAAAACTAGAAACGTTCTTTGTTTTGTCTGTTTTATAGCCTAAGCGAAAACACTGCATGAACGACACACATTTACTAGATATTCCAGTTTTCTAATCACAACCATTTCAGTTTCAACTACATGGATTTTGACCATTTTCATTTGATTGGAGAGAAATGGTACCTGCCCATGTTTTGATTTGATGCCTGGTCACCAGCATGAGTGTGATGACCTTTTATTTTTTTCTTCTTTGAGATTCTACATTAATAACTTTATACAACATTGGCAAAACCCACAGTGTCCCGTCTTTCTCAAGGCCTACATGTGCCGTCATACCTTGTCATCTCAGTTGCTGTGAAAAGCTGGGATTGATTTGTTAGTGTACTGAGTTACTGAGTTAACATTCTTGACCTCTGGCTCTCCAGCAGTCTTGGAATGTCTTATCAGGGATTGCAAACTCAGTGACCCAGCAGTAAAATTGGGATACAGTATTTAAACAAAGCAGACAAACTGTTAGGTAGCATTTGCTCTCGTAATGGCTTCATTACCGCACTTTATGAGCCAATTATCAGATTTCACAGCAATAATGTCGTGACCACAAAGACTTTGTGCAAGTTATTAGAATAGTTTGCAGTCATTGGTGTTATGTATGGCATTGCTCTTCTGTGTTTGGGTAGCATGATTATCATAAAACCCAGTGGGGCTGCATGTTTCTCTCTGCTTGTTAAGCTCCATGCACCAGGCTGTGAATATTCTTATAACACATTTTCATCATTCCACAGGAAGACACAACACAAACCACTTTTCAACTGCACGAAGTTAAAACACCTCATTTCGGAATTTTTTTCAAGAATTACAGGAACTTTATTCACCAGAGGATAACTAATTGAACTATTTTGATGGGAAAAAGGCATAATAGATATTGTTTAAGCCTTGCCGACAAGTATCGCATAGAATCCAAGGGTAAATATGCTTGCATGGCTTGCTGTTTAACACGTTACTTTGGGCTGATCATGTTGTAGCAGACTGGAGAGCAGTGTGCCTGTCACATAACTTTATGGCCTAAGATTAGTCCAAAAGCTCAAGTAACCTCTAGAAGGCCCGGGGCATGTCAGAAACAAGCGGCTATTTACAGTCGCCTCATTGTCAATCATGGTTTGTAAACTGAAGGGGAAAAAGAAATTGGATAATCTAAGCTAATCATTCAAGCAATTGAAATGATAAAAGTGTTTGCTGTGTCTTTCAGTCTTTGTTGGTGTATATTTGGAAGACATAACTTTCAATTAATTGTCTCTGAGGGTATAGGTGTGACTGGGCCCTGACATGAAGCTAAACCTAAAGACTTGGTGCCAGCAGAGGCCAACTGATCCACTGATGTTGTTTTCAGATGAAGTTGCACACTTGAACACTCTGCAAATGCTGAAGCTGATGGTAAGCTCACTGCTGACTGCGTGCGGATTCTGCCCCGTGTTAAGGTGCCGTCACATTACATTTAGGTCCTGGGAATGTTCGCTCTGTCTCCAATTCACTTGTATTGAAGCCTGAACAATGGACAAATTCAAGCATGCATTTCTTATTTTGGTTCCATTTCTAGCAGCCTGTGACGGACTTACAAGTTTGTTCAACTTTGTTCAACTCTTCTAGTGTGTTTTATCACCATGTTAAGTTCGCTATCACACCACCAGACTACAAACTAGTGTCATTTTGATTCACCAGAGCCGTGACATCACATTCTTTCTCTGGAACGATTGCATGGCCATTTTGTTGAAAGGAAACATATAGTCACTGTACGTTTTTAGAATCCAAAACATCCTTAGTCAAAGACACCGCTTATTCATCACCATAAATCTCTTCAGTCTCATTAAAGTAGCAGTGTGTAGGCTCCAGAGGCATCTATAGATTTTATTGCATATTACAACCAAGGAATGCAGCTTGTACAATAGATAAATGGGACACAAAGACGTTATGTTACTGCATTGAGAAGCAACTGACTTCCTCCCATTTTCTCTCTAACATGTTACAAATGCCAATGTCTCCTACCTTACGACAACAACTTACGGCCATCAGCAATAGACTATGACATTGTCCATCAGCCCAACCCCAATGATATTCCATTTCTACCAATAGATCCTCTAAAATCCCTTTAAATTAACAAAGTTGTAAGTTCTACTATTTTTTATTTCTCTTTATGTATTCTGAATGTATAAAGAAGGTCAAAGAAAAGATAAGGAAAAACTGCACAGAGTGGGTGAAATTTTCGTAGGCTGTATGTTCAGTCAGACGACTCTCTTTTGCTCTCTTTCAACATGGTCAGTTGGCTGGACAGCTGCCGATAAGGCGCCAACTTGCTCCAATTGTGCTGAACATACTGTAAAAACTATGGGGTGTTGGTCAGCCACAAACGCTCAATGGCGTCCAACCGGCCTGGTGTGTCAGGGCCCTCAGTCTGCTCTGATAGACGTTCTGGCGCTGTAATCCTCCTCAAACAATGGTGGATGTGAGAATAGAAGAGAGGTTAAGCCCTGGTGATTCTGTTACCATGTGTTCCGACATTTAAATGTGCACAGGGAAGGTTGTCTCTTGCCTCTCCCTCAATCCGTAGATTTGCACACATTCAGCACTGATTGTCAGCTTTTTTTCTCCTGCATATTAATTATCTGTGAAATTGAGCATAAACGTCATTTAGAGCCTTTCAACTCCCTGCTGTTGTACTACTTGTCGCGCCCACGCACCCTTTTCCCTTCACATCTCTGAGAGTAGTGCCTTGTTGTGCAGAAAAGTTCAGTTGAAAAAAGATCGACATCCTCCTGCTGCCTCTCTTTGTAGCTCCATGTGAAGACACCTTCATGGACTTAAAAGTCTATCCCTCTTGACACTTGGTCAAGTGAATCCTCTTTTGAGTGTATGTGTCACACGTACTAACATTAAAGTACGCTGTGGTCCTCTCCTGAAATATCCTGTGCTTCTTTGCTGACATACAGAGTTACTGACATTCCTGAACACCTTGGTTCATGGAAAAGTCAGAAAAGGTTACCGTATGACATATCCTTGTTCAACACTTACAGTGGTCTGTATATTTGTAGTTTGCTGACAGTTTTCATGGGGTTAAGTTAACTGGGCCCAGTGATGATGTAGGCCACTAAGTTGGGAGGACCAGAGGGGGGTCAGAGAATGACCACAATGAGGAAGTTCCCTGGACACGTGTACTGCGTCAGACGACTGCTGGTACACATTCCACCGTTGAGGGGTCATGAGAGCAGATTCCACAGTGCCTGTCTGAGGGGGGAGTTGGTCCATCCTCTTTTCAGGCCCTGACAGCAGCTGCTCCGCCTGGCTTGGGCGCAACAGTGACCTCACACCCCAGAGATATTTTAAAGGGTGCCAGTCAGCAGGGAGATGAGTTGTGAGTAGGTAGGTGCAGAGGCTCAGCGAGCGCAGTATCGATACGTCCGTGCCAGGAAGATATAGCATTTGTTAAGGAAACGTTATCTGAGTGCGACAATAGTCGGCCAGCGTTCCAGTCTCCTTCTGGGATATGATCCAGTAGACAGCCTTTTTTGCAATGCTGCGGCATTGCCCCATTCCCCGTTTCTCGTCGTCCGGTGCTCGAAGAAAGATGCCAAATGTTGCCTGCGGGAAAGAGAAGACTTTGCGCGTCCCGCTGGAGAGTAAGCCACTCGACGTGGCAGACCCCAAGAAAGTCGCCAAGGAACCGTTACCCCCTCAGAAAGTGCTCAAGATATTTAGCATCAACATCATTGCTCAGAATTTGCCCTTCTGTCGCAGACGGGTGAGTATTTTATGTGAATGTTTCGGGTGTTGTTGAGCCACAGAACCCAAAAATGTCAAAGGTCATCCTACACTGTCACCCATTTTCTCCCATGTTGTTGTTACGTTCTGGAACTGCTGGTTTATCAGAATGTACAATGACTATTGAAGCTAGCATCTTTAATTTTTATGAATTTATACATCACTTAATGTAACGTTACCCCACCCATAGAAGCATAGCTTCCTTTCATGACATGTTTGAACTGGAATACCTTGTAGACTTTTCATATCGCTTGAGTTGTATTGGTAAGGACGTTAGGATAGGTGTGATTATGTAAGTCTTTTTGTCACATTGACCCGAGTTGTTTCCATACGCTCTTGCTGTCGATACAAAGTTCGCTTTCCGCGGCTCCACCCATTGCGGACGACGGACACCGACATATAACCTTAAAAAGGCCGTCACCAATGGGCCTATTTTTAGTT
>CAEMYA010001996.1:2085439-2098920 GCA_903131615.1 Diplodus sargus
TTTGGGATGTCGATGCATCAATTATTAAACTGCTGTTTATAGAATAACTATCACAAAACTATTTGGATTTATTATGGTTTATTAAACATGGTGTTATAGGGTTTTATGTATAAACTTTATATCTACTGTTAATACAAATGAACAAATTAGCCTACAGTTTATCCATCAGCGATATACGCAGTTCTAATTGTTGAGCTTATGATGGTTGATGATTGAGCCTTAGTCAATTGTTCATGCCTCCAATAGCGAGTGTCTACTTGGCAGTTTATTTTATTAATTGAAAAACACGTTTGTATAGAATTGGCAATTTCTCTAATGTGTCCGAGCACGTTGAAGCTGTTCCAAAACATCAGCACTTCACTCTCGCTATGACGGTAATTTCTTCCTCTTTGGCAGCAATTTACGTCGCCTGATAAGAGCTGTGACAGTAACACTGCTTGCATTAAAAGTCTCCTTTGACCTCCCTGTTGAATTAATTCAGCATTATATGCAGTGTGACTTGTAAATTAATGAAATAAAAAAAAAAACATGTCAAGTGAGATGCTTACCAAGTGAACCTACGGCTGTTTTGAAAGAGTGAAACCCTCTACATGATTAGATCTCAATCATCTCTCCAAATTCTGTCTCTGAAGGTCTAATCCTCAAATATCAAGAGATTAAAGCCAGTAACAACACGTTCACAAAGTAGTTCAGCCTTGACCTTTTAACTGATGAAAATTATATTTATTCCAAGGTAATTAAAATCGTGCAAAACTGAAATTAAATAGATTGCCCAATACATATGCATGTGCAAGATTTATACAAATAATACATTTATGCTCTCATTTGAGAATTTCATATTACCTGTAGCGCATTTGTTACTCCATAGTTTCTGCAAATCATAGATGATTATGAAAAATAATTTTTTCACATACAAAAAATCCACATAGTCAATATTCGCTGATGTTGTTTTTAGCTGTGATTCATTAAAATGTAATTTTAAAGGTGAGTCCAAACTTGTTTAGATGTCTTACACTATATTATTCAATGTAACACTACATGTGAACAGAAATCCAGGACCGCTCGATGAGACGCAACATTATATGGCTGTTTCCATTTAAAGATGCCAGTTGGTTTGCGATTGTATACTTGTGACTAACAAAATTTGAGGTATTTTGATTATATATACACAAGTTGTTTTGAACAAGTTTGAATATTAAGCTGAGAACATCTTGGTGAAGGGACACCATCTGTTGTTGTGCGGCTGCATTAGGAATATATTACAGTGGTGATGGCAGTGATTCCTTCATGTCACCAGAGATGTAAAGATAGTAAGTTCAAAATATCAACCTTGTAATTTGACAGAAAAAAAAATCGAGATAGATGAGCTAGTGAGGAGCAACGTTGAGAAACACCGGGGAAGGACTGAAATAGAAAAGTAGATGTCAAAGTGACTGGGGAGTGTCGGCTTGTCCTTTTTCATTTCTTGGTTTTCTCTCACATGAAAGGTTGCTAACAAGGGGTCTATTATGGTGATTTCTTTTTAATTAGGGATGTTTATGCAGGAGTTTAAACAGTAGTTTCAAAGGATAAACTGAGACGGACCGCAGCGGGAGGTTTCTTTAATTCACCTAGCCACAGGGTTAAAACGTATCCAATCAGATCTTTGTTGCAAGGCGAGGCTGCACTTATTGTAAAATAACAAAAAGAGTGAGACGTGTTACACCTCCGCTCACAATAAGATGTTATGCATCATCCCTAATTACATCTCTTCATAAAGCCCCTATGATTTTTATATGATGCAGTTAGAGCTGTACCTTTTTTATATTCAAAGCTTCTATTGAGGTTTTCTGAATGACGCTTTGATTGTCTGCCATCATGTTTTCTGACCTCATCACCCTAAAACGAATCCTTTAACAAAGTCTCAATTCAAATGAAGAGATTCAACAGATGAATACATTTCCATTTAAAATCAACTTAAATTAATTTAACTGAATATAACTTGTGTGTTTATTTTTTATGTAAATAACTTATGATAATAGTGTTCGAGCAAGAAACAAATCGATAAATGGAATTCATGTTGCTCTTACATTCCTGCTGGATGGCTCCTGAATACAGCTGTGCTTATTTTGACCTTAGTCAAATATTCTGCTTCAATCAATATTTGTAGGCTGTTCCGAACATTTCGCTATGTTAAAACATTGTTAATTTTTGAAATGACACCCATCGAACTAAATTTTGACTTTTGGACTTTACAATGCTCTGGAGTATTGGAAAATGTTTGGATCTCACACGGTGGAAACAATATTACGCTGCCACCACTGGAATCTAATTCTACAAATTGTATAGTATAAATAACATTAGTGATGCCCAGCTGGCCACCTTACAGAAATAGCGTTTTGGAATGGTTCGGGATGCACATAAAAAAGGCTGTGCAGAATGTTGATTGAGGATTCGAAGGTCAACATGATGACTGAATCTTCAAAGCTTCCGTGCCGCATGGCCCGACTTGCATTCACACCTTTTCTCTGCGCTAGATGAAAAATGAGATGAACTAGAAATGAGTCTCTTACATGGCTTTAGACTCTTAGCCTCGTTTATTGGTGTGAGGTACAGATGGTAACTGAGGCACTGACTCATTTTTCATAAACCTAATTAAATCTTTGATTATGCGTTCCGCTCCTGTTAAGGTCAACATACTTGACAAATATTGTTCTTGAGAGCAGTAAGGAGCTGGTTTCATCTTCTGTCTCCGGCAGTACGAAAATTGGTTTGACTGTTAAACAAGGGGCAAAGCACAGTTGGGATTATGATAGTCCTTGAGTTATGGTGTTAAACTCTGCCATCTGTATGACAGTGGCACCACCGCATGAAAGGTCTTACATTCTGTTTGCATGGAAAGACGGAGACATCTGTGTTTGTGCTCGGGAAAACTTTTCCTTTTGAGTATTTGCTTTAATTATATAAAAAGGCAACTAAAGAAACTCGAGACTGAAGAAAAGGAACTTGAACTCTAAGGTTGTTTGCTAAGGACGTTTTGCTGGATGAACTAAATGGAAGGTCCCACGAGGCCAGTTCATGGGTTTGTAGGTCCATGCTGAGCAGGAAGCAACGTGGGCTCTGCTGTGCATGTGGCAGCTGTCTCCAGTGAATGGCATAGCTGGGATTTCCCAGGGTCTCTGCGGTATGGTACAACTTAAGTTGCCTGAAACTATCTCTTCAGAAGGAACAAGCATACTGTAAACACATACTTATGTTGGTCAGAACGTGTCTGCTTTACTATTTCTGCATTTTTTCTTTGATTCCAAAACCTCAATTTGAGTATTCTCATCCTCCAAGTATTTGAAGGTGAACATGGGAGCTTCGTACGAGGCGGTGTTGCCTCTCGTACCTATAACGTCTCTTGACAAACTTGAACTTAAACTCTACAACTTCTCATACTGTACTGATAAAAATAGTCCTGTCTTCAGTTTCCAATTAAAACGTGCCCCAGAGAAGCTACTGTATTTCCGGGAGCCAGATTGGGCATCCAGCTGCTACAGGAGATAGCAGATCAAGATATAGACCATTAACAGCAGGAAACTTTAGTTGCGGTATTGCTTTTCTCACCGACCACACCCTGCTCCGCAGGCCTGTTGAGTAAGGCGATCTGGACTTGCCCATAGCAGCTATGTCTGTATCAACAGCTATCAGCAAGATGCATTTGCTGTTTGAGCAGGTGTTGCGGGTGTGTTGCAGCTCTCTTTAGCGAGTTTGACAAGCGCCTGAGAGTTTCCTGTTGTTATGTCTATCAATGCGTTGATTGGAGCCACACATCCCTTTTTTTTTGGTTTATGATTTATTAACTTTATTAGTTTAAGACTGTGAACTGTAGTTAAACTGGAGGCCCTGAGACACGCAATCCACCAAGGAACTCTCTTTGCATGTCGCTACCGGTTTTGATTTATTTTATTTGTGTATTTGACAGGGATGCTACATGTGGGCATTACATCTAAATAAAAAAATAAATAAATGCAAACCACCCGGTGTATATAGGGATCATATCCATGACTTATTTACTCCCTGTCCTTGACTATAACGAATAAAATGCATATTACAACAATCACAAGCCGTATACAGTCATAAAAAAACAGCCACATCACAAACTATGATTGTTGAAATTAAAAATGGGAAAGAGAAAGGAAAATTGAAAAAATAAGAAATGCATTTTTAATTTTAAACCCTAATAAATCAGTCTAGTTGTAGCATGTGGTTTTGCTTTAGTATTGAAAGCTCTGACATCTACTGTTTCTACTGTCAACTGTCAACTGGTTGATTCAGGCACAATCCAATTTTTAAAAATAAGTTTTATCAGTTACTAATCTTCATGCATTTCTTTGTAATAGTGACATCATAATGACAACATATATCGATACTTCAGGAGGGCATCTTTCACTATTCAAATATCTGTTTTTTTACCATCTATTTTTGAGAATATTTGCCCGGATACACGGAGGACATTTGTATTCACTTTCAATTTGAGTTGTCTGGCCCTGTCCGTTACGTGACAACCAGGGTGACATGATACGGCTCCTGATCCTGCTACTACCAAGTCAGATGATCTTATAGCGGCTCAAGTGTTATTTGTCTTTACTGTTCATATTTCAAAACCAACTGTTTTCCATCGCAGAAACCTTGAATTCACCTCAACTTAATTCAGTGTAGTTAATTTTAGCATCACAGTCATTGCCCTTTCTGTGCGGCCCTTTCGCTTTTGCCTCACTTTTAGTTGTCCTGCAATAATGCAAGCTGTCGTCAATATTTTGTGGTCATGTGTACCTATTTGTAAATATTGCAATTTGAGTTGCAGTTAAAATTGAGCAGCTTGTCAAACTAAATAATAACAATAATAAGTGTTACCTTAGCAGTAAACTGAGTAAGCTGAAAAAACAATTTCATAAACAACACTAATTTTTTGTGGACAAAATGAAACTCCTCTGTGTTTTATATTAAAGAAAAGGCCACTGCAGGAAAGCTACAGCTGTGTAAGCCATCTAGCATTTAATAGAACTATTAAAGTCTCTTAACAACATCAGCAATGCAAATTATTATGTACACTTTATTAAGCACTTCATTATTCGTGGAGTACATTTATTTGGCTACATAAATGCTGCTGCTCCTACCTGACTTTGCTCAGTAGAAGTCGACGTTTCACTTCAGATAAACTTGCTGCCCTCGAGGAGCAGCTGCACTTTTTCTGATGTCGGTCTCTGTAGATAACTGTTGTCGCTCCGCTGACAGTATCGCGCTGCTTCACACACGCCATCACTCAGGCCTTTTAGCCATTTATCTCCTGTTTTTAGATAACGTAGAATATTGTGTCTGACACGAGAAGAGGCTTAATTAATTAATCTCTTGAAGTTTTTCTTCCTCCATTACTGATGCAATGCACTGTAACACACTGCAGGGATGCTAAAGTCAGTTTCCCAAATTAGTTTGTTACTTTTAAAGTGTTTGACATTTTGTATCATTTCAGTGTGTATATTAGGAATTTCAGAGTTAATATACTATTTATGTCTTATTGCATTCTGCCTGAAAACCTAGAAAACTGGCTGCAGTGTTAAGAAAGCCACAGGTTTCAGCCAGAGGACCAGCCTGGTGAGAAATAACACTGTGGAAAATTACAATTAGAATTGAAATACAGTCAGAGCAATTCCTATCATATCAATAAAATTATAATTCTAGTAAAAATGCCAAGCATTCTTTAGTTGCAGCCTCTCAGTTTTAAGCATTTTAATTTTATTTGTTTTATGTGACATCAAACTGAACAAAAGAATTGAGGGCATCATTGTTTTTTTTAGGAAACTGTATTTATGAGAAGGCTGTGTAATATGACGACACTCTCATATCCTCATTTAGATAATTTCTTATCTCAAAAAACAATACCTATTGTTATATATGGAAAAAAAACCCTAACTAAGACATTTAAAATTATATATAGTACTCAGTAAATTAAAGGGACTAACTCATGTTTGACTGTTTCTCCTTTTATTTAGAACCTCTCTAAAAGTTTTGAAAAAGTTTTCATGTGGGAGACTTTTCATCTCGACAAAAGTAGCACCTCTTTTAGGTACAAGCTCCTCGTTTTGTTATGGCTGATTGGAGTCCTTTTCCTGTTTTGCTTAGAGTCACATTCACTCTCCTGAATGTTTGTTTGTTTTGCCTTCATACGAATTGCTGCCTGTGATTTGCAACATAAATAGTAGACATGTTTCCATCATCGCAGGTTATATATCCCAGTATTGTACGGCCTCAACTATGATTAATGGTGTATTTTCTTCACATTTAATTGTTTGCAGCCCTCATTTTGTTACTGACGATACGTGATAGTTGGAACGGTTGCAGGGGTATGTTCACATTTTAAGTCAATTGGTCTTCTTTGTTCGCAACAAAGATTGATCCAGTGATATCGCACTGGTGCTTTTGACCGCATTTGTTAAACAGACTGCTTGTCTGCATGAGTCAATGATTGAAAGACGGCTGATTTCGTCCACCGGACTTCAAGCCCTTCTCTCTGTCCTGAAGTAAGGACCACACTACACTGCAGGAGGTTGGATTCCATTGCCCTTGGGCTCCAAATAACACAGAGGGGAGGAAGGCATCTGCCATTGGCTATTCTGAGAAGCGGTCCCATTCCAGGGAGCACACGGATCCAGTCAGCAAGCTTCACAGCACCCAGATCGGCCAAAGAGTTCTGTTTACCCCTGATTTCAGTGCAGGCTCAGAACTATGGCATCCAAATCTTCCCTCCTTTGATTGAAATCTATTGGGGCCTTTTAATTATAATGGGTTCAAAAATATATGCGTTAACCTTCTTATATTGCTTTCCATAATCATTAATAACCGCACGGTCTTTGCATTTTGACATCACGTGATCGGTGAACTTAAACCTGATCTAAATACCGCTTGAGTTCACACTCCGGGTGCGTAGTGTTTGTGCTTTACATACTGGATAGCGAGGTGCTTCCACCTGCCACAGAGCTGCCTGAAGGGACTGACATTTCCCACACTGTTAGATACTGCATGCTCAGAGAAAAGATTCTCTTCCTTCAGGGAAGTGTCTCAGCTCCTAAACATTGTCTTTTAAAAGGAGGTCTGAAGCAAAATGAAACCACTTAAACACGTTATCTTTCAACCATACAAACACACTGCTCATCCAGTTAAATTATTCACCTCGGTTGTGCTGCGTGTGCACACACGTTCTGCTACATGATTCAACACGGTTGGACACATTAAATAGACCTGTAACGCCATCAACCATCTGGATAATGGTATCTCGAGGTTCAACTAAACCTTTTGATTATTACTTGTCTCGAACTCTAAATTTGCACTTTGTTCTTCCAAAATGTAAGCACTTCTCTGTGAGCAACCCTCCCGTGACAGTGAGTTTAAACTGCTGGACTCGAGATGCCACTTTTACTTCACTGTTAAGTCCATTCTCAGCGTACGTGCAAGCCCGAGGCTTCAAGTTGCTAAATACTGGACCAGGATTAGCTTCCGAACCATTTGTGATGTTATAAATCATGCTCATAGGAAAACCAGATTTTCAATGATCAGAAAAAATCTGCACTTCCAGCGATAACAGTCAAAACCACCTTCTAGTGTCAAACTTTGCACACCTGTTGTACACATTTTTGAAACAGGTCTCAAAAAAGATCTTTAAAGGTCATACATTTTGTTTGCATTCATTGTCTTAGGCATCACATCTTACTGCTCTTAAATCCATGTATATGTGGGTGATTTAAGTGGCAAAAAGGGCTGACAAACACTCCATACTGATCCGTCAACATCAAATTTAACGTTCATGTTCTTCTGTGTAATTTCGTCTCAGCAATCGGCCGATCCACCTGACATGGCTTTCATTTTGACTAAAGAAACCTGATCTGCGAATCACAGTGTCCGGTCCTTTTTACTCCATCTTGGTATCAGCATTTCTCAGCTCTGACCTTCAGTAAGCCGCCCATGTGCCTTTCACAGTGTCCTGCTCGCGGTAATCTGGTCATCAGTGAAGACAGCCTGTGAATGGATAGCTGACTGGCTGTAACTGATGCGGCCGTCTGCATAGTTTGTCTAATCTGTGCATGAACCCTGCTGTCTGAGTCACAGTGTGAGGTCGCCCTGCTTTTGATGTGCTCTTCTGATGCACTGCAGTGCTTTCTGGACACTGGCTGCAGTTCGTGACTTTCCTCACATCACGGCAACAATAACGTTATCTAATGCCAATTTGTGAAGTTGTTTGCTTTATTTTTGTTATGTAGTGTAGCAATTATGGGTTACGTGAATGCTGTTTAACAGAGTTTGAAAGCTAGATGGCCTTTGCTTTCTTTGTGAGGCTGTGTAACCCAACTAACCTTATCAACATGTTTTTTTAATGTCATAAAAAGGAAATTGTCTCTTAAAACCACAAACGGGGGCGATGTCAAGTTTCTGTGATAAATATTCAAAGTTGTGTCTGTTCTGTGCACAGTTAAAACAGCCTTTACACCTGAAAAGTCTTCATACTGACTTCTTCAAACGACAGCAAAACCTTGAGCCTGTCTCCTTCTTCAACTCCAGTCGATGGAGACTTTAAGTGCCTTTGTATTATTTTAATGGTAGGAAGACGAGGTTTTGTAGGTGAGTGTATGCATGGGCATACCTTAGCTGGTGTCACAGAGGTCTGTTGCTCTGGGGTTAAGCAGAAATTCAAATACTTGCTCAGCAACAAGAGGATTACACCCTCCATAGCACGGCCTCTAACAGAGCAAGACGAACTGAAAAGGGATGGATAGAAAAGAGGGATATTTCTTCTGGTTCTGGTGTCAAAGTTATTTTCTTATTTTTGATGTACATGTTATAATCAGGGCAACAGGACAAAGAGGCAAATGTTAGTTGCAAATGTCAAGTGTTTGTATATTGAAAATGATTCATTGTTGTGTGTTAAGTTTTTCTTCAGGCCTCTTGATTTGACTTGTGGTCCACATTCATTCATTCCTGAAGGACATGTTCTCCAAAAGCCCAAAGAACTATGAAAAAAAATTGTGTTCTATGAAATGTACTCTGGGGCCAAACTGTTAGGTGTGTTCAATTGTAATATGAAATATCAACGTTGGCCAGTGAAAATATTTACAGCTTAAACCTTTAATAAGCTAAGTAAAAATCCCTTATTTCAGCTTTTTGAGAATGCATTTTTTTTAAACCAGCCTAATTCATTTTTAAATGTTTGTCTTTAAGAATAGAGCTTAAACAACAAATGTATTGACCAGTTCGCCAGATTGCTAGTCATTATAAATAAGTGTAATGCTCGATTAACTCGTAATTCTCTCATTCCATCTTCTCTGATTTTGTTATTTTCTTTTTTCTGTAGTCTTCTACAATTGTGAATTGAATATTTTTTTTAGGGTTTGTGCTGTGTTCGGATAAATCCAGACTTGTGACCAATTTAGAAAAAGTTTTTACAGACAGTCAGAGATAGGCACACATACATCAAAACACATGTTGCTACAAATAACAAATACTTATATATTATATCCATCAATACAAAATACTGGTTTGACAATAGGTATTCAATTTTAAAAAAGACAGACATGTAATTTAGACTTAGCTCCACAATTTAAATAAATGATAGAAGTCATTATTTAGTTTATCATTCAACTTCACTTTATCTTAACTCCTAATGTAGCCTACATGTATTTTGCTTTGAACATAGAAACCTTTTGTAAGCACTGACATGATCTAATAGACGATCGTCCAACAAATTACTGAACAAAAAACATTACTGTGAAGAAATGACTTTCGTGCACAAAATGTGAACATAATACCCCCGGCAGATCTCAGATGTGTACAACAGCACTCCTGTGCTCACCAGTGACCAATTGACCGTGGTCCATATGAGATACTGTACCTGATTGATCATCTGACATTGATTAGCAGCATGTACAGTGATAGAGATGATGGATGGCTGCCAGGTTGGGGCCATGACATCCATATTTATAATTTGTGCGGCTTATAAATGACCTTGGCTCTGGTTTACTGTACCTCCCAGTTCTGACATGTAAGGCCGTGTTCAGACTGAAAATAGCACTCTGTCAAAAAAACCACAAGAGGCTGCGTCGCTACAGGTACCGGTGAGAAAATGAAACATGACTCTGGTGGTTTAGTTTGAGGAGTACATCCATGACTTTGAAGGCTTATCACATGCCAAAACATTGCACAGGGGTTTATAATATGGGGAGGAAGAATTTTACAAGTCTGAAAAGTTAGCATAGCGACATACATTTGATCCTCGGTCATGGCGTTCTCAAGGTAAACGGAAGAATTAACACGGTCGAATAATAAACCAGGACTGCAGGCTCTCACATATAGTATTTGACAGTATTTGCCTGACAATGTGGCATGCATTTTTACTTGTTTTTGCTAGGTAACACACAGGGCTCATTGAAATGTATGAGCATTCTGCGTTTCGTTTTCTGCAGTTGTCAATCTGAATGCAACCAAACACATTAACCCCAGATAACCCTTACTTTTCCTTTGTACTGTCCGCCCACGCAGCAAGAAAAGTTTGGAAATGGTTACTTAGATGCTTTATTTAATTAAATCAGCCTTCCTGCACCCTTCTGCATTTTTATTTTTCAAATCATCAAGGCATTGTTGCTATGAGGAGGTGGATGGATTCATTGCTCCTGCTAATGTAAATTCGGTGACTCAGATGAATATTGTTAGCGGCTTGACCATCTCCCTTCAGTCTTTCTTGGCCAGAATGTTGTGCGATAATCTCCTCAAACAGCACATCAAAATATGGCGAAAGGACACATCAAGTCATCCTAGGATCTGAGACAATGGATGCGTTAACTGGGCTTTTTATCAAGATATGACCAGAATTTTACTTTAAAACATCCCAGTGCTGATGATGTCTATGTACTGAGTTGCAGAGATGTCCACTGGAGTTAGAATGCTAACTAGCTAGCCTTCGTAGTTTCAACTGTGAGATGTAAAAGCAGCAAGTGGCTACTGTGTTTAACAAAGGACATATTTTTTACACATATTTCCTCTGAACTCTTAAGCTTAACTGACTTGTTTAATTACTACAAAAAACTTGACATAATCAAAAATAATACTCACCCAAACATTCTTGGTTTGTCTTTCCACAATTTACTGAGGGCCACTGAGCCCTGCAGCCAACTAAGCTACTTTCTAATGGCAGATAGTCGCTAAAGCAAAATATAGCTGCAGCAAAAGATTAGCAAGCCCAGTGTGGTCAGCAACAGTAAGTGGTTATATTGCCCCCTGTAGTTTGGAAGCTACCTTCTAATTCTGGCCTTTTCTAAATTACACCTTTTAAGAATATTGTATGAATGATTGGCATCACGCTTCACACTCTCATGTCATTTGCTTGGTGCAGTAGCTGTATAGGTTAAAGTTTTCTTCCTTTCAGAATTCATACGCTGGTTATGTGTGAGAATTTTATCTTCGTCAATGGATGGCGAGAATAATGTGCAATCCTTCCAGGCTATACAGAAATGCCTTTCTAGTCTTTCAAGGGCGAACCTCTCCTTTGTGCTATTAACAGTACAACGGAGTGAAAATTATAGCTCCCTCTCACTTGCCCTCCGAGGGCATAAAAAAGAGGGAGGATGGCTGCACGCCTGGCAGAATATTGACTCACTCCTCATAAAACCTCAACTCTTGCTTTGCCTACATTATATCAATTTCGTCGTTCTCTCTTCCTACTTTTGCAGTCTTTTCTTTCACCCGTTCATTCATTAAATGTTTCCCTCCGTCAGGAAGGATGACTCCGCTCTTATCTCTGAGGAGCAGAATCAACACCCTCCCTTCTCACACTGGATGGGCCGCTTATTGTCCCGCCTAAATTGAGTCATTCAGTCTCGGAGCAGACGACTCCGTCTGACTGAGCATTTCTCCAACAGACGATGAGTGATTCTGAAACTTTTAACTCCCCGAAAAGGTGCCATTGTAAAAGTGTGGATTACTAACTTGTGAACAAATCTATTTAAGTTTTATAAGAGTGCCAGACAACTGCAAAATTATACTAAACCAAAAATACATCTCCATGACCACCGAATAGTCCAACCTGTTGCATCTTATTTTGTTAATTATCAAGATTATGTTTTGTGTTAATCTAACCAAAGATACATTTTTTTATTTGGGTGGATTCAAACCTTTCTTTTTTTCCTTGTCTGACTTTGCACAGTCACCAAAACCCCTTTTAATTTCTCCAAAGTTTATGAAGCAAGAAAGGAAATACCACAATTTCACTTCTACTCAGTTGAAATGCATTTTGATAACCACTTCTCAGAAAATATAGAAGTATTACCTAATGAACATTAGACAGCCTGGTCCACACAGTAATTCAAAATTAGTAAAGTGAAGCCAAAAAGGTTCTGTGTCGCCATGTATGAAAAATGAGGCAGAGATATGTAATGTCCAAATGTTCGACAGTGTTTCAGAAACAGACTACTTATTTACACATCCTATTGAAACACTCTCACTGGACATTTTAACTGTGAGTAATTAATTACCATTAATGAGATCATGCTGTGCAGCCACAGAATTTTAGTGGCTCAGTTATTAAAACGTTGATTTCTGTGACGCAGAACAATAAATTCACTTAAATGTGTATTTATATGGCGCCAAATCAAAACATAATCATACTGTGCCGTGTTTGCATGTTCTCCCCGTGTTTGCGTGGGTTTTCTCCAGTTACTCCAGTTTGCCCCACTATCAAAACATGCACAATAGGTTAATTCTCCAGTCAATGCCCTAGACTGCCCCAGATCTGGAGAAGGTTTTTCATGAGTTTTATTCCATACGAGCTTAGAGAGATGACAGGAAATGGGATGAGAACGAGGGGAGGTAACATGTGGCGGGGGGCATGACAGAGGTCAGATGGTCAGAGTCAAACCATGGGCTGCTGTGTCGAGCACACATTCCCTGTACATGTGGCTCATCTTCTACCAGCCGAGCTATCAGCATTCTGGTTAGTGGACGACCCGCTCTGCCTCTTGAGCCACAGCCACCTCAGATCTAACCTTCACAGTCTCCATCTTTCTCTGATTGGATGAAAAAAAAAGATTGAAAAGGCAAGTATTGAGAGTTGCCTTTTAGAAAATGTTTGGAATGATTGCGGCAATTTTAGCTAATTTTCAGTATGTTTCAACACTTTGGTTTGAGGGTTTCATAAGCATGAAATGAGTAAAAGAGGGTGAAAAATGAGTAAAGAAATATGTGAAAGCAAAGCGGGGAAAAGTTAAACAAAAATAAGTGCAGTTTCATCTGTGACTTGGCACCTCAGTCTCCTCGCAAGTTGTAGACCTTTTGTGTTTTGTGCGTGGGAGTTATAGTTTTCACATTTTGCTTTCAGACTAACAACTACGCACTGTTACTCTTCTTTTCTGTTTCAGTTCAGGTTTGTTTGTTTCTTTCGAGACAAACGCAGAAATTGCTTTTTCCTTTTGATCCGTTTG
>CAEMYA010001996.1:2106400-2128439 GCA_903131615.1 Diplodus sargus
TTACCCAAAGCATATCTGACATACCCCAGTATCAATAGATCTGTGATAGGCCAATATCAGAAGGCTGTAATTGTTGTAGGAAATTGTTTGATAAGTTGGTGGTTTCTTACCAAACTGCATTGTAATATCCTTGATGACTTCCTGAAAGCATTTCCTTCCTCTTGCAACACCAATTTCACAAAATGTAACCGCCTTTATGTGCATTACTGTTTACTAGCTTCATTATTCCTCTTCCCTGCCTTTGATGATGGGGACACACTCATAAAAACATCGCTGCATAGCACAAAGTGGTGGTCACAAATTTCACAGGGTACCTTTTAAAACCTGTGAGGGATATTGCCCCATCATTTCTATCACCCATATGTGTAAAGTTTTAGATATTCTGTACGTGGAATTTTAATGACTCACACAATGACATAATTTTTGAAAATCTGCCAAGTTTCCTTTTTTAATTTCCTCCTCCTATTTAGCAGTGTTTACTCATTAAAACTACCAAATATTTGAGCTTCACAAGTCTACAAAAGGTGTTCCCCCACACCATCTGCAACTGAGTATCTCAACATCTGTCTGAAAGTCTTCCTTCCAGAAACTTCACTCTGAGGTTTACAAAACTGGTGTTTATAGTGGTGCAGCAAACAGCCCCCTGTCATAACGACCGACATGGTACAACTGACGGTACATAACATACTGTACGACCCTGAATGAAGAAATGGAATCTGCCTTTTTATGGTGGTTATTTAAGCAGCAATAACTCTGTGGCAGTTTTATAGGACAATCATGACTTTACAGGATTTTCATTTAATAGTTTATTTAAAAGAGTGACCGTGTACAGTAAATGTACTGCACCAAATATAGCTCAATGCTAATTTCCCTCTGTAGTCCCTGGGTATGAATACAATGCACATATAACAATACACAAAATTATAATTTATACACATATAGGACGGACCAGTGTGTATCCATTCAGAGAGGCATATCAGACCTTAATGACAACGTGACTCTTTCAGCTATCTCTAATGTTAGTTTTAACCTACATGACAACTAATATACTCTCTAATGTTTGAAGGGGTAGCGTTGATGGAGGAGATGGTGAAGACAAGATTGTTCTTATACATTACAGTCCAGTTTTAGTGCTTTCCTGAGTTCCCCAAAACTGCCAAGTATCATTTTTGGCCTCATCAACTACAAAATCTACTTCATGAAGTCCTTTTCGTGAAGTTCTCATGCATATTAGATGGAACAAAGTCAGTGGAGTTGAAGTTGCCCTCTATGTACTGGAGTTGCTTAAGGCTCCCAGCAGCCACATGTGCACTTCATGCTTCATCTCCCCGGATCTTCTCAGGGCCTCCCTTACACCTCCTTACAACATCAGCATGCTACAGTGGATAAGAGAAAGTGCTGATCTGGTCTGACTGGCCTCTTTAATTTGTGATGAGCGTGGGAGAGCGGGACCCCACGGGGCCAGCAGAGAGCCTTGTGGCCAGGTTGTGCTGCTGCCTCCATCCCCCTAGCCAGCTGTAGATGCACCTGCCAAGTTCGTGCCGGTCTCCCCGTCCACTGTCTTGTTCTCACAACTATTGGGAAGAGTAGAATTTGCAAGCTAAGAATTAACCTCTTTTTCTTTGCCCAAAGAGAGATATGAAATGTCACGTTGTCTTTGGGAACTGTCATTCTTCAATGTAATCTCACTGCACGCCAGTTCTCCTCGGCTGCAGAGGAATTTATTGTCCAATCTCTTGAGTTAATGTGAGTGCTCTGACACCTTTTGCCAGTGTACTGCCTATGTTATAATACTTGAAAAAGATTTTACTACCCGCAGTGCTGCCAGGACTTTATAGCATTTTGGATAATTTATGCACCTTTCAAAAACTGTAAAACAGGGAGCTATGTTGTAAAACCACTTATAAAAGGGAAAGTACACAAGAGATTCAATTTCACAGTGTGTGTTTTGATACCAAAGCTGCTCCCGATGGGTTGAATATGGTTAGCTTCATTCATTCAATAAAAAGGAGGTGATATTTTTGGGCGCATCTTAATCAAAATCTATTTTTCATCAACGAACATGACAAAAGCAAGATGATTTACGCTATTAAAATTAAAATTAAAGTCTCATCTGCGAAGGATTAATTGGGCGTATATCAGCGGTGATCAGATGGAGACGCTAAATCCAGCAGACGGTGTTAGCGTCCAGACAGCTGTAAATTTCAGTGGGTTCATCCTGAACTGTGAAGAGAACTCAGTCTTGGCAGAGATTGCAGAGACTTGTGGGCATGTTTAGGAGTCTTCAAGACGTGCCGACATGGATAGCACACGAGCTCCAGAAACCTGTATAATCTCATATTCATGTAAACAGGGATACAAATAATCTTGTTACTGTATGTTCAGTATGAAGCTGCACACCCTGAATTTGACCAGAACGACTTATTACTGCAATGCTAATGTAGGCGTGTTTGTCAAAGTACTTGGCGAGATAAAGATTAACAAGTGGGAAATGTTACCCTGTGGCAACTTTCTGTCAACATAGTTTTTAACAAAAAATATTTATATTCATGTTATGCAAATGGTAAATATTGTGTATGTCCTTAATATTGACTCAGAAAATAAGACTCAGTGAAGAAAGTTGTTTGAAACAGTTGAACATATGTTCAGTTTTGTTGTTATTTAAAGGATACATTCTAATTTTAAAGTGTTGTGTTTTTTATTGTATGTGCCCATATTAACATTGAGACAGGTTATTGCTTGCTGTAAGCATTGCTCTTGCCCATATAGTCTCTAAAGAGGTAGTTTCCTTAAGCCATGTCAGTTTAAGCATTGAAGAACAAAACCTGCAAAACCTACAGTCACCATGGCACAGTATGTTATGTTATGTGAAGCCACTTTTGTGAGCTAGCTGACATACGTGACCGGTTCTACAAGGTTTTGGTGATGGGTTTTGATGAGCATAAAACTTCTTTGGTTATGCAGCTTTTAGGTGTGTGGTCTTTATAATAATGTATTTTCAAAATCTTGCACTCGAACAGTTTAATGACAAGCTGCCGCTTTCTCAAGTTGACAAATTATCTTTTGAACTCACGAACATCTTGTGTAAAATTCAAACTATTTTCGGTCTCTCACCATCCACTGCCTACATACCTACACTGATGGGCTGGCCAAAGTGCAGACTGTTCACTGGGAAGCAGTAGGTGGTTGTCTGCTGTGGTTTCTGGAACGCAGAGACCCACTGGTTTCCACGAGGAGGACAACGTGAATGCATCTCTAACTACCTGGTATTTATTAATAATAGATGAAAAAGTGATTTAAGAGACAGTTGAACTTCAGAGAGCAGTTTGATGCATGAATGTTTTAATTGAGAGTGCTGATGTCTGTCTGAGTAGTCTTGTTATATAACTGAAATTGAGGTTCCTGTGTACAGTATGTCTGTCAGAGACTTCAAACTTGTCTTCAAAGATGCTTTAGACTTTTTTTTTTTTTTTTAAACTTATGGTAAAAAAAAATGTTTGACTTTGACTTACAAAGAAAAAGAGATCACATGATTTCATGCCCAGCCGAATAAGTAACCAGCAAAGGCAAGTATTTGCTTACAGCATTTTATGCGACAAAAATAACTTTGTTGTTGTGCTTTTTTTTAATCGTCGGGTGAATTCACATTTGCATTTTTGATTAGCTCAGCTTGTTCCTAATGAAAAACACCAGTCTTTCATTAATGCAGCATGTGTTGTAGTGTATTTAAATGAGAGAGTCCAGCCTGCATGTTGAGTAATTATTGATATTACTTCTCCAAGTTTGAAAGTTGAGTCAACTTTCCCTCAGCAACAAGGACGAGGCTGTCTCTCCTCCCGTTCTCTGACCACAACTTCTCCCTCTCTCACATCTGGTTGTATCATCCAGTGTTTTTTCTTTTTTTTTTACCAATTCTGTGATGCATTCATTATCTTTGGCCTGATGCGATTTGGATGACTGTGAGAACAATGCAGGCGAAACACAGATGATGTGCTTATTTCAGGGACCGTCTGAATGCTTGGTAACAATCCATTTGGTGTAAACACATCTCCCCTGCATAACAATTAAGCGACATTGCCACTGAGTGCATCAGAGACAGATGGCATGGCCAATACAGGAGGGAGAAAGATAAACTCCAGAGGCTGGGCTGTTTTCTTTAAAGATGATTGTCTCAGGCCTGTGGGGAGCTACAGCCTGATGTTCATTGCATTGTAAGCTGAGCAAGGTGAGCTACAAATTGTAATACTACTCATGGCAAGAATTTCCTGGAACGTACCCAACCTTGCTGTATGACTTTGTCGCATTTTGAGCCAAAATTGGCCTTGTTCTGGTAAAATTGAAGCCTTCATGAGAGGCCTCTGCAGAATTTGTTAGTGAATGGCAACCCCTGCATCCATTGCCAGAATTGGTTGACTCTAATAGCAAACAACAGCCTTATCCCTGGATGAGGCCAGAGGCAGCACACTGCAGCCTGGAGGCCAGTGAGAGCGAATCCTGTTGCCAGGCAACGGCTTACAGATGGGGTGGAGGGGGGGCCTAGTAGCAGGGTCCTCCACTGTTGCCCACGCCCCTGCATGTCCTTCGTCATCGTCGCGTCAAGATTAGATCTGCCTGGCCTTGAATTATTGATTTGATTTTCTCCAAGCATCAACATTTTCCCTGTGCCGGCCCTACCTGAGAATCTTACATCAGTTGTCACTGACCACCACTCTGCTATGTCTGCAGGGAAAAAAGCAACCAACACTTGTAGTAGTGCTACAGTCAATACTAATTCGTCTAGATTTAAGCCTCAAAAAACTGACATTCTTAATTCTGCAGTTTCTTTTACTACACATTGGCTCTTGAGGATAGAAGAAGTGAAGAGATTTTTTTCTGTTTCATGTTGTCTATCCTGATTACAGCATGTATTAAGTTACCAAAAGGAGAAAAACCACAAGGTGGCAGGCAGAGTTCTCCAGTCTCATCGCTTAAACAGTTTTAGTTTTTTTTTTTCTCTTTTTAATTTGTGGACTCTCTGCAGGGTTGTGTGTTCGGCTGTTGTTGTTGATTTCGGATGCCTGTCTGTGATGGAGCCTTATTTGTTTCCTGAATGTCTAATCTGCCAAGTTCATGCCTTTGGCTGCCCACTGAGAAGGGGGTCCTTGTTCTGTGTCTGCCTGGCAATCCCAGTGACTGCTGCTGTCCCCCGGCCTCTTGTGCACATTAACATACAGCTGTCCCACAGGATGTAGTGAGACAGACACCCATGAGCTTCAGAGGGAAGCTGGGCACTCCCTCTCCTCTCCCAGATTCAACTCACAGGCAGCAGCCACAGCAGATGGGCTATGGAGATTAAACCACGAGGCACATGGCAGCTATTGTGGGCTTCCTATTGTGAAATTTAAAGGTCAGCAATAGGGTCACGGCTGAATTGGTGTAGTGAGTCCCACCTCCCATACATGAACTCAGTTGGCGAAGGTTTTGCTAATGATAGCTTTTTTTGGCTTGTCAGGAATATTGATCAGTCAACAGTGTGCTAAGGGGAGGAAAGAGTCAGAGCGCAGGTTACAGGCAGGAGCCGTGGCTGAAACATTTGGCATCAGCTGTTAAGTCTGATATTTTATATTTTCATTTATCAAGAAACGCCATAAAAAGGCAAACATGAGCGCGTATCCTAACAAGCATATAGAGCGGCACTGATAACATACCTGAAAGACTGCCTCACCTCGGATCCTTTGACAAAAAGCCAATGGGATTCTCAATTTGAATTTTAGATTACTGCAAAAAATGATGTTTATGATACTTTGACATTTTGTTTAGCAAGATACGGTGTTCGTCACAATTGAACATGGCTTTTATTTAAGAGTAAATGCAATCGCTATAATTAATAAGCCAACGTTGGCCTACAAACAAAAAATACATCATGGTTAGATGGATTGAACGACACCGCCAGTAAGCTTCCTACCACATTATACTATACACACGTCACTTTAAGTATATTTAATTCAAAGACTATGTAGTTTCTAAAAACAGATATATTTAATGTTCATTACCTTAGATAAACACCTGCAGTAGGAATGAATGGGCTTGGCACCACAGACAGGCTGCAAAGTCGTAAAGCACTGAGAGATACTCGTTGTTAGTTTTTGTTCTTTTTTCATGGGGATTTATGTTGATGGTACGACAAATATAGAATATCATTAGCCTCAAATATTCCCACCTACACAGTTCGAAAGACAATGTAAAGCAACCAAAAAACTGTCAGAATGAAATAAGAAGCAAAACATCACGACTTGTCAGTAAACCCAATTTTGCTACATCATTTTGACTTGCCTGACATTTATAATCTTGAATTCCAGTTCATATTTGACTTAAAGGTCATAAAACATGCAGAGGAAATAGAAAGTGACTGAAAGAGACGATGCCCTTTGACTTTAAACATTCTCTGTCAGAGTTTAGCTTGAGGGTTCATGAACAGCTCTTTATCAGATATAAAGTAAATAAAATATCAATTTCAGCTAAAGTTTTGTCAACAGCCACTCAACTGTCTGCTTGGATGTAGAGTTGAAGTACTGTGTAGATTTGAGGTTTGGATACACTCCATTGGTTTACCCTGCTTCCTGTCTCTGAGCGTCATTGACCCCCAAGTTGTGTCCCACTATTTTTGAAATGCAGGCCTTCATCCCCCAAAGAAGACGTGTGGTTTCTCGGTTGAAAACATTAAAGCCTTCCGTGCTGTTGCGGTTTGAGGGCATGGCAGTGTGTGCTGAGGGGAGTCTATTTTTGGGAAGTTGTTCCAACCTCACTTCCATTTTCCACTCTTATGCTCATTTCATTGACTGGCCAGTTGGCATGCGTTTGTTCTTCGTTGGGGAAAGTTCGAGGGGAGTACACAAAAAGATGTGACAGCATGTCATGTTGGCGGGCAAGTTAAGGCCTTCCACCCAATACAAGCTTTTGACGGCTATGTGGTATCCTGAGTTATAACAGCTCTTAAATTTTTAAGGGAAGAGGAGGGAAGTACTCTGATTGTTGGCTTTTGTTTGCATGCGTCACTCACAACACAACATATTTCAAGTGATATAACCCAAAACCCTGTTGCTCTGTCATTTTCAGGATACATCATGTTCATTTAAACTTTAAAACTTTGAGTGTTTTGCCCCCTGGTTGGCCCCTGGAGTTCCTGTATAAATATGAATATAAAAAGGCTTGTTTACTTTTTTTTTTATGCCATCTGCTGCTTCGCTTAGCTCACCCGCAGGCTAGATGTCGTTTCAAGGTAGACAGCTCATCAAGATGAATGACAGGTTTTGCAGAATGAAGCCGGACAATGGATAGCTTGAGCTAACAATACACTTCCTGCCACAAGGTGAAAATTTGCATGTTACAGCGTGTTAGAGCCTGACCTCTATGCTAAATGGACAGATAATTTCAAGTTAATACAACACCTCTGACCTTAAACTGAAAATAGTGACATAATGATTGTTTTTTGTTATTTCATCTGTTATCCAAAGTTACCGATGCAAAGTTGTAGCCATGTATTAATAGTCCATTTAATTCTGTCAGAATAGGGGCACAGAATGGAGCTACAGCACCAATGGAGAGTGTACATAAACATTGTGATGTAAAATAATACCACTACAAAATGTATATGTAACCCTTTATTTTAAGTCAGGTAATCTCATTGAATTAAAGATCTGTTTGCAAGAGACCTGCAGATATTCCAACACTGCACAAAACAAAAGTACATACAGCTTCAGAGACAATCACAGAAAGGCATCACTGTTGAATTTTAAAGCTTAAACTCAGCCAGCGGGATGAGACATAAAAGTTTTAAAATCTGGCATGAGAATAAAGGATATCATCGTCATGCATAGACATGATGGTTGACTGTACAATCAATTGTCTTGTCCTCAAGACAGAAAATACTTTATTCCCTTATAAGAAAAACCCATTTTCATCTTGAGTTTCAGCACCAGTTTCAGAATCATGGTGTTGAAAGTTATGTTGGACATGATTGTGCCTGTGAATAAATGTCAAACAAGATCAATCTGATATTATAAAACTTTCATCGTGTTGATGAAAATTCAGCTCTACCTGAAAACCCTCTGGTGCCGTATATCAATCTCATCCCATGCTCCAGACTTGTATTCTGCTGCCCGGTGTATGACTACACGTAGTGTTTTCCTGTTGCAGAGCTCTAGGGGGAATTCTTGCATCCATTATGCATTGCATAAAGCGCTACACATGAGCAAATAAATCAACAAACACACAGAAACTCCAGCTCCTGAAGGTGCTTTTCCAAATGACCCGATATACTATTCTTCCCTTCCCCATTCTCTGCAAGATGGGAAGTAAGAGAGTGGTGTCCTCTCTGTAGCTCAGTGTGTAGGAGTGCTCCCAGTATGTGTCAGAAGCTGTATGAGTTGGAGGCAGGGAGGAGGAAAAGACTGCAGCAAAGTCTGAATCGAATCAGTGACACATAACCACTGCTTCTGGTGTATACGTGTCTGAGAGGGTTAAGCCACGAACGGCATCATAGAAATGCTCACTAAAACCCTGCTTACTATTTGCTTTAAAGATGAAATGTGTAAGAATTCTGCGTTAAAATGTCTAAACGACTAGAGTTTTGTTGGCTGTTTTGTTTAGGTGTGTACTCAGATTATTCAAAATGTTTCCAACCATGTTCAAATGCAGACAAATCTAAATTTACTCACAGTAATGGTGGCAAAAAAGAACTAAATGTGAATAAAACTAAAACATGATCTCATTTGTGAACATTTGTGCCCGGGTCACTTCAGGTGGATTTTTATCAGCAGTGGTGGCTATTTAATGGTTTACTCACCACCGGCAGAGTGAGTTTGACTGCGGGATCACATGTGTTTATTCCCGTTACTCATGCAATGTTTATCTGCCCCAAACAGCCAGAGTACTTAATTGTACATTAGCCGTGAGCTCCACAGCTCCAGATGGTAGTCAACATTATAGTACATAAACATCCCACAAATGGCTGTCACCTCCTTGGATTGGAAGTCAGGTTGATAAATGGGAGTGAAGGTATATCCACTTTTTAATGTCAAATATTAAGGAGTAGTCTCTGAGCTCTCCTCCCGTCAGTAAACAGAGCAGAATCTCATTGGGACTCTGGGTCTTATTCCTCCAAAAGTTCAGGCTCTACACTCAACTCTTTCCTCAAGAGCTAGCTGGCTCTGCTCAGCTGAAACAATAGTTCTTGTTCTTGTCTCAGATATGTCAGTCACTTGAGGCTGAAGTCTGGCTTATGCTGAGGAGCTATGCTTCCCCTTTCACATTAAATGCATGTCCAGCCATTAAAGATTTTCTTTTTGGCCGCAGCTGGGTTCTTCCTCTGTCCTCCGTCTGTCTCTGTGTTGCGCAGCATGGGATGTTAACTCCTCAGAGGCCCCATGCTGCCATCCCTCACAGCCAGACACATTTCTACCTTAAGATTCAATGGACATATGGCAAGCACCTGCAACCTCAGCCCTTACCAATTACTACTGCAGACCTGCATTTATACAAATGTATGGTTTTCACTAAATAGGCAGGATTGTTCCCTCATGTATTTTTGAGATTTCTGTCTTTACATATTTTAAAACTGACTTATAATTGTCCCCACATGAAGGCTTGTATTTACTGCGAGAGAATACTGTAGAGTCTCCAATCTGCACACTCTTTGCATTAATACATTCAGGAGGTCTCCTCTGTCTATACTGCATTAGTATCAAGTGTTTGTGCGTTTGTGTGGGAGTGAAACAAACATTCTCGCAAAGGTCCATCCAAGGTTCACTGCTCCTCTGCCCTTCCTGAAATGTAGCATTTATGACCCTTGACCCTTGTCATTCTATGTAGCCTTTTAAATCTTGGAAGACACATCTTTTTCCGCATAACCATCTCAATTTGCCCATTATTATATATTGACTGTGTCGTGATCGGTCCACTCTGTATAGAAATTCCAACCTACATTTCTTTTCTCATTAACTCGCGTTGCCTCAGCCAAAAAGGCTACGTTATCCTCAGTCTTACCCGCAAAGCAGACTAGATATGGTAAGTTTACATTACTTCATGAGCCGAATCGTGACTGCATTACTCATGATCATGGTCTTCTGTTGCATTATTTCTCCACAAGCAGTTTTCAGTTTGCTTCAGGCTGTTTTGTTAAGTAATAACTCGGCTTTCTTTTGTGTTCACAGTGGACACCATTTTTAGTGTCTTTATCTGTTAATGTGGAAGGATACAAAGCACTGTTCATTGCCAGTTGCACAGTACACCACTAAGAGAAGTAGGTAGCAAAAGTAGAAAAAATATGTGTTATTTTCAGATCATAGCAGAGATGAATTTAGCCGTGTTTTGGCTTCAGTTGTTTCATCTGGTCATGTCTGGTCCAGTCTTCAGGCGAGATGCATTGCTGTTATGTTGCATCATTCATCTTCTCCAACAAACGCCCAGATACAAAGATGTATGAACTTTCATGCGCCTCCTCTTTTATCTCTTATTTTGAAATATAGCCATTATGTGTGTCTGACTTTGTGCCATCGGACATGGCGGTGGATAGGAGTCAAGTCATGGACTAAAAAGGTTGCTATCGCCCACTCGGCTGGTGGTCCATCAGAGATAACAATAATCCCAGACACTTTAGACAAGAGCCTTGGCTTTCAAAGCATGGCCAGTGGATACATCTAAACAAGATCAAATGTGCCCTTCACTTTCTGGAAATTGGATTTCTATGTCAACATTGGAGTCATGCATTTCACTCTTATCGAATGTCTGTGGTTCGTTTTTTATTTTGGTCACTATCCATTTATGCCATTCTCTACTTAACCTGGCTATCAAGAATAGGCTGTACACAGCTGTGTTTCAACTTTAAGCTGAGCAAAGATGTTCCTTCCAGATTACCTCATTAGTCAGGCCCACCTGTCACTCGGACCCACCTCGGTTTAATCATCAGAGAAGACAGAGACAACAGCTATAGTACTTCATCCTGAAGACAAAACTGCTTTCCCAGCCTCCTCACGCAATTTTCTTCCTCTTTCCTAAACTTCGTCATTGTACAAGTTGTTAAAAAGTTTCCCCCCATTTATCTTACCAGTGAATGTCGTACCGCCCCCGAACTCTTTGCTCTTTTGTTCCTCAAAGTTTATGTTGAGAAAGACCCTACAGTTCGTCCTATAATGAAATTTGTGGTCACAGTAGAAATTGTTGATTTTTCAAGGAAACCTTTTGAGAAAAATCGCTGAGATAGGTGGCACTATTCCCAACTAAACTCTCTTGCGTCTCTGCCTCCTGAGAGTTTGGCAATGGGAACTCAATCAGAATGCATATTAGTATTAATAGTAGTGCCATTGGCATGCATCTTCAAACTATTTTCAAACGCAGAGCCATGCTTCCCTTATAGTTCAAGCCAAGATGGAGTAGATTCTGTGTTTTTGAATGTTTACTGGGATTACTTGGAACCTTAGCCAGTTATGTCCATTATTATTGACAATGAAGATATATACTATTTATTGTTTAGGGATGGGCAATATATCTATATGGTATTATCATGATATGAGACTCTATATCCTCCTCGAGTTTGGATATCATGATGTGGTATAAGTATGTTCAGCCATATCACTGTTTTTAAATACTGCATTATGGTAAAGCTATCTAATTTTCTTAAATTTACCAGACTGTTCTAATTTTGCCTTTAACAACTTAGTCACTGTATCTACATTGCTGATGATTATTTATCCAAAATCTCAATGTTTCAATATTTGTGTGATGTACCAACAGTCATCCCTACAATATTATCATGTTGGTAAAAAGTATGGTGCGATTTGATTATGTCTCCAACATTTAAGAATATTGAGATATATGCGTTGTGTATCACGATAAAGCCTAAAATATAGCCTTATGTTAAGGCCATATCGCCCAGCCCTCGTGTAGATTATATAGCAGCAGCACTGTTTTATTGAAGTTAATGTCTGTGTCAAATGTCATTGCAATCCTTACAGTAGTTGTCGAGACATTTCATTCAAGATTGCCAACCTCTTAGTGATCATCAAAGTTATCCGAGAACCGTTAGATGGATCACAGCAAAACTTTGTGCAAACAGACACTAATAGTTGTTGAGATATTTCAGTTTGGACCGAAGCAAACAATTTAACAAGGCAACGTTGCCATCCCTAGAGCCACGCTGCTGTCACCAGAGGTTAATGCCTAAAAGAAGGGTAAATGATCAATATTTTTGCTTATTTCATGGCTTCAAACAGACTGTGTTTAATAGCATCTTCTGATCCCTGATCCACTTAGATTAAGGTGAAATCTCAGTTCAGAGGTTGCTCAGGTATGTTTTCTTTTGAAACCATTTATTTGGAACAGCAAACACGCAAATTACTGCTTTGTGGAAGAGATAAAGGGTAGTACGGATAGATTGTGTTCCAGATGAGATCAGTATCACAAGAGGGGATAAAATACCAAAGACAGTGTGATGCAGGAGTTTCTGAAGCGAGTTCAGGTCAAGGCAGGCGACCAAGTCTCCTTCAGAGTGTCCCCACATGGTTTTCCACCACCTTCTCAAGCATATTTAGGGATCTACAGATGACAAGCAACACCCAGCAGGCTCAATTTGGCTCGCTCTGCTTCATCCGGGATGCAGAGTGGTAATTCTGGATGATTAAAGAGGTTTATTCGTTTCTGTGTAAATGTTTATGCCAGCCCTGGCCAAGTTTCACCTGGCTCATCACACACATTTCCATAACCCTCTTTCATTTCTGAATGAGATATGACAGCTCAGGCTGCATCCAAATGCAAGCTCAGATAGGCCTATCGTTGGGGAAGGATTAGAAATGGAGGTAAATGTTAATACCTCTGTGGAGAAATCTTTCATGTACAATTTGACTTTAGAATGTGACCTCCCAGGATACTTATCATATAGTATATTAGAATTGTCGGAGAAGTTATTTGACTTAGAGAAATTCCAAGTCAACTTTATCTACGGGGCCAAAGCTGTTTTAAACTTTTTGACAGTCCTGACTAAATGTTGACTTTTGCTCATTTCACAACTTAAATTTCTGAGGTCTCAGCTTGAAATAGATTTCACTTAATTGTATACCTGTTTTAAGGTGTAAGGTTTTTTCCCTTCGCTTTTCTTTCTCTATACTGGATCTAAGGATTGATTGAGGATGCCATTGTACACATATTATTGTGCAGATTGTTACGTCCTCTAAGACAAACTTGGGATTTTGGAGCTGTATAAATAAACTTGACATTGGACAGGCCTTCCAGATGAAGAAGATGAGTTCACTCACTGAATCTGAGCCATCCGAACTTGCTGCCCAACTTTGCAGATGTATTGTAGGTCAAATGTAATGAGGATCAGCTGTGGCTCATGGAGTGGGTCACAAACTTCTGTTTGAAGCTTTTTCCAGCAAGCTGGTGCTGCTGAGCTGCTGTTTGCTTTGGGCACATTACAGATGGTCCTAGGATTTGGGTATGACGCCTGTGATTGGACAACATAACGATTGAGAGCAAAGTCCAAGTCTTTAAAATGCGAAGACACACACTCAGTCATTGATTACTTTAACTTCATTACTCTACCGCATCACATTTAACACCTTTGAGGGAAAACCTAGTGATGCAGTGTCCATCTTTATCCCCAGTTCTTCACAGCAGGACGGCAGGGATAACTGAATGTCGTCCAGCTGTCCTTGTAGTCCCGCTGGGAAGAGCTGCTTTCTGCCAGGATGTTGTATGATATTATTCTCAGGTGCTATTGTGTGTGTAATTGCGGAAAGATTAGACAAGGGCGTGTTATTTTCTTTTTCTTTTCTTTTTAACGAGACAGTTTCTTGCATATATATCAATTAAAAAGTGACAGATTGTCCCAGTTTAACCCTGTAAAATCTACATTCAGAAGCCAAACAGGACTCGTATGTGTCAACAAGTTATTATATTGTTAAGGGCTGGATTGAGCATGAAGCAGTATTTTGGCTTTCTATGTGCAGATTTCCTCTATTCAGTGTACACATTGAGGCCACAGAGTCAATATCATCTTCCTTAAGCACACCAGACTGACTTATTTTCCATGGGGGAAATCAGCTTCTCAGCTTTTTTATTGCCTCACTGAGGGCTCGGTGGTCAATTTTAATAGCACACATTACTAAATAAGGAGACCGAATGACTGTTATTCCCTGTAATGTTGTGTGACAAGAGACAGAACAGAGCTCTAGGCATGGAAGTCCTGCTACAGAAGAAGCCCCAGTAGAGATTTCATCTTTGTAGTCCAAGCTGTTCTGCAGCTTCCATTTCCGAGGGGGAACTGTAGAGACGTCCAGGTTTTAAGCTTGAGGAAGATTTGTGTTTTTTTTTGTTTTTTTTAAGACATATGTTGTTTTTTAACATGTGGTGAGTTTTCAATGCAAAAGTAGAAGAGGTAGAATAATAGCTTACCAATGTTCTTTGGCATCAAAATTCAACAAGGTTAGGGGCCGAGAAAGGGTTGAGGGTGGTCGTTAAAGGGATTCCTATGATTGGATGATTCTGTTGCCATCCTAGTGGGAAAAAAATGCATTCAGGTACAGTAGGGAGGACTGTAACAGAAGCCCAGAGCCTCTTTTTTCACTTTCACACACATTCTACAGCCAAGAACTGACATCATTACTGTGGTTTTCTGCTTTACTGCCTCATACTTATTGTTAAAGCAAACATCACAGAAAATAAATAGATTTTTGGGGGATCTGACGGGCCCTGGTTGCACAATTTTAATCAAATGTCTTTTCTTTTAGCCAGTTTATATCAGACTCTTTACAAGTCAAAAGAAAGGAATATACCCCGGCTGCCCTGTATTGGTTTTATCTTGCAGTGAGACTTCACCTCTCATTAACCAGCAGACATTCCTATTTGGATTCTGTTGAATGACATATAAACGGCAAACATCACTTAATGCATTTGTTTAAACCTTTTGTACATGTTTTCATTTTGATTGTGTATACGATTGCCTATTAAGTCTTTTCCCAGGCTTTTCTATTTATATATCTTGAAATGCTGCATCTGCTTTAAATTCGGATTTCTAAATAATCGCCAATAATTGCAAATGTCGACCCCTGTTCTTCATTTATTTTCCAAACAGCCCATTGATGTCACAAGGGAGATACCAGTGGCTCTTGCTTTAATTTCTTTTTCTGACCTGACCCCTTCAAACTTGAACGTTTCAGTCGCGTGGGTGGCTGTAGGATATGTTAATTCAACACCATGCAGATGATGCTATTATTATCCTTAGCAGAATGCCATGATCCATGGTTTCCTTATTCATCAAACCTCCCCCACACACGCATTGCATCTGTCCAGCCTGGAATGAGGCTCACACTTCCCCATTTCAGAAAAACCCATTGAGAGGAGACCCCCTAGTCTTCATTTTTTTCCACAGAGGGGACAACCGCACAATGACACGGCTCTGTTTAGTGATGCATCACTGCCCAGGAGGTATTTGCCTCCTTCAAGTTCACCACCTCACATTAAACATTTGCTCAAGAAAGCCTCTTTTCTCCTCAAGTGTAGCTTTTTCCCACCAACATCTGTCGATTTCGAATAGAAGACTGTCCACATTCCTACAATTGTGCTAGACAGGTGTTAGATGTATAACTCATTCTTCTGAGGCTGCAACGATTTATCAGGGACGGAACGGAAAATTAATCCGGCAGTTTAGATAATGCGTTTCTATATATGTGACTGCTTAATCTGCTGATTATTTTCGTGGTTATTAGATGAATCATTTGGTCTATGAAGCAAGACAATACCCCTTTGCGTATCACTCAGATTTAAAATGGCTGGTCCATCTTAAAGATCAGTCCACCTTAAGCAGGCCCGGGTCAAAGTTGCTACTTGTATAACACGTTTTGGTCTAATGCCAAAACGCAACTTTCTGTCTTGTAATCAGGAGTCTTGCAGTCGATGTGGTTTGCATAGTTCACACATAACATTAAGAGATGTGACGTTGGAATGGTGTCGTCAAGCAGTCACTCAACCAGATTTTTTTATCCTGCAAGATATCCAGCGGGCGTTGGCAACAGGTTGGCAAGCTCCTGGATTGCGGCTTTTAACAGCTCACACATTGTAATCGTTGCACATTGGAGTGCGCGCTGATTGCCTCTGATCTGCTGCTTTTTGTCGTCGATCTCAAAGAAACTTAAGTTAGATTGGGCTTAGATCTTGGCTTTAGGCACATGGCGCCACTGGTTCTGTAATACAGTGGTGGAAACTCTGCAAAGATATGGAAATTACTATCTAAAATATGAGTAAATCTTCTGAGTTTATGGCATTTTGTACAATTGCTGATTATGTATCCATTGAATAATCATCTAATTGTTTCAGCTCCAGAATCGTTTGTCAAATTGAAATGTATTTGCTTTCTGAAATGTCTGTTTGGATGGAGAGACAATCGAAATGGAGTTTTCTACTGTTGTGCAATATATAATTGTGCCCCCCTTTATATCATTACTTTATAGATTAAACACTAACATAAGAAATGATCAACAAGTAAGTTGTAGTAAGTGAATTGATCAATAATTGCAACCAAATGGTTCCGTTCAATTCATTCATTCAGTCATTATTCCCCTCTCATATTTCCCTCTCGTATCTTCACGGATCCAAGGATGCTCGACTTATCTGCAGGCTCGTGGAGTATCTGTTGAGTCAGTATGCTGAAACCTTGGCAGTGATGTTGTCTATTATTTGTGCACAGTCAAATGAGAAAGCATTTGCATTTCCCCACAAGCCTTCCACTGCACTGCGATGTAATGAGTGTATTTTTATCCATCCGCCACTGTTCAAACATTGCAGCAAAAGGAGCTGATGTCTGATAGAGCTCTATTACCTGAACAGGTTTGTTTGTTTGTTGACAAAACGAAAAAACTAAAATGGGGTTTGATTTGAGAAAAGAACGTTTTTCGGGGGGGCTTTACTACTGACCAGGACTTTGGTTTTGATAAGCGGGAGGTCAGTGTCAGGAGGGGGGGTCGAGGGAGGCCTGTTAATGCTTTACCAACCGGCAGAAGGAGAGCGACAAAGGAGGCCACGGCCTATTCAAAGGCCACAGTGCAACTCCTCTCGCATGCCAAGCATTCCAATGTGCTGTGTAAAGGTTGAGCCGGCAGAGAGCTACGAGAGGGCCTTTCTCACGAGGGCCACCTTAAACACACACAGACAAAGCTCAAGCTGCTCCGTCTGATGCAGCCCGACCTCCGCCGATTTGAATGCTGTGCTGCGGTGAGAAAGTGTGACTAAAATGCCAGGATTAGCCAAGCCGCTTTACACCTGTCCTGTCCTCTTGAATGATCATGATTTATATTTCTCGGTACATTCATCCAGAGCAAAAATCCTTCATCTTAATACTGCGCACGATTACCGTGAGAGTGCACATGTCACATCTGCTCATCTATTGTCTCGTCCAAAATAACTCAACATGTTAGTCTCACATGATGGCAGAATTTACCAGAAGCCTCTTGCCAAGTTTTTCTTCTCAGTAACAAGCCCTAAAATTCCCCCCTGTGCCAGGTCATTCAGTAATTACAGGTGTAAGCTGGGAGTGTCTGGAAGTCTGCCAGCTTTCAATGCTCCATCACCTGTGAATAGAGCCCTTCCCACGACCCTTCATTGTTGTCTCCTGTTCCGATGATCTAATGCCGATGTCTTGTGAGGTCAAGAGAAGCAAAAGATCTATTGAAAATAATGACACGGCCTGAACTGGTATGAACTGGATGGATGTCTAAAACATTTTTGTTGCAGGAGCGTTATTGCAGGAAAGCCCATCGCTTCAGGAGTAATTTAAACTGCAAGCGAACATTGTTTATAAATAGAAACGGGTCAGCTTAACGTAGAAATGTGTTTCGGTTTGTTATCTTGCAGCCCAGTCACGTAACACAGTTGGCGAGAGACACTGTTTAATATTCTCAGTTCTCAATTTGTCCAAATTAATCAAACAAAAAGCTTCTGGTGTATCCATCTTGCATGGCTAAACAAGATAAATATGTTTTCATGTCACAACTCAAAATGCCTTAAAGGCAGTAAAATGTTGATATATTGTAACTATATATACATACGTAACTAAAGCTGCCATCTTGAGATTGTGACTTTTACTAGCTGTAACAATAACAGCGGTGAGGCCATCAGCAGTGCGTACAATTGTTAACTGGGCAGGTGCACTCACTCACTACCTGCTTACACTGAAATGCAAATATTGGCCTTTTCCATGTGTGTGTGCAAATAAGCAGGTGCGGCAGACGTGGGTCCATTCAAACCGCTGCCTGATAGATTGTTAAGGCCGACTGTTTTCTGTCATGTGATCGGTTGGTTGGGATGTTGACCGTCTTTAGTGCAGCCCTCCAGTGCAGTTCAACGCATGTCTGCAGAGACGGAGAAAGTATTCAGATCAGATCTATAATTTATTTTGACTTTGTGGAGGTAAAAATGCTCTTTCAGGAAGTCGGTCAATTCAGAGAACTTGGATCCCAGTATGATATTGTAACATAACGACACAGTTCAAAAGGTCCTTACATTTGGCCTTCGCCTTCTGTTTAGTTTGTTTTAGCCCTCCAAGGGAAAAAAGTTTGGGCACTCTGATTTACATTAATTAAAAGTTGCAATACCACGCTATAGAAAGTACGTAATTAGAAGAAAAAGTCCTGCATTCAGAATTGTAATGAAGTTATAGAATCAAAAGTGAAAGTAAAGTGGTCCCGCAGACAGAGCGATAAATTGGAAATGTATTCTGTGGATGAATTGTTGCTGAAAATTGCAGCCATGATATTTTATAATTGGATTGTCTCATATTTTGTGCGTAACATTGCTCTTTTAAAACGTAACCCAGTCCAAAATTTCCCCTTGTAACCAGTCTTAATGGGTGACACCAACAGTTTTGCACATGGAAATGTGTTTACTGGTCTTGGGGAGTACTACTGCATGCGTGAAAGAAGTAGTAGAAAGCCTTATCCAGAGGACGCAGCAAATAATCTGATAAACTGCCTTCAGGGTAATGTAGGCACCACGTTTTGAAAAGGAAGGAAAATGTGCGGAACAACAAAAGGCCATATCTCTCTTTTCGGTGGAACGCTTTAGATCATCAGTGTTAGAAAAGCAGACTGCTTCTCAAAGCCTGGCGCCTACATTACCCAGAGTGCCATTTAGCCAATGAGTGACATCACTGGAGACAACTTGTCAGCTTACAGTCATCTTTCTCTGGAGCCTCGAAAGGCTTTACACTACTTTTTCTTGCCACATATTGAGTTGCACCCCTCCAAGATCTGTACATGCGCTTTAATATGTAAAACTGGTGGAGTTGCCCTTTAAGCAAAAATACTGGAGTAAATGCACGGTTACTTCCCACGTCTGTACTGAGGCTTTACTGGCAGGTAGATCCGCTCGCTTCAGTGTGATGTGTGATCTATTTGATGCAGAGCGCATCAGAAGGCGGGTGCTTCCTGGAGACGGTGGCGCTGGGCGGGGGCGCGCGGTGGAGCCGTTCTGATTCCGCAACAAGTTGGAGGTCCACCTTTCTAATGCAAAAGGGCAGCGCGCGCACCCCACCCGCTGCGTGTGCGCGCCGCCTCCTCTGCTTCACATATGTCCCCGGTCCCTCCTGCTCTTGGAGGGATGCGCTGCGCACAGTGTTGAATGCTGGACTGCACCATTCGTGTCGTCTCCACCGGGGGGAGGCTGTAATCCGATCCTGTTTTTGGAGGAGCCGCCGCGCAGCCTGTGAGGAGGAAGAGGGCACTGCTCTGCGCTCTGACGCGCTCTCCCCTCCACTCCTCCCCCTTTTCTGCCGAGTGTCACCCTCTTTTCTCCCCTCATCTGTTCACTCCCTGCTCGGTGAGGCTGGTCGGCGGCGCACACACACACAAACACACACACTCACACACGCCTCCGGGATCGTCGCATCGCATTGTTCACCCACCGACCGAGCCCCAGTTCACGCCGGCGCGACACCACGGAGATTTGTTTTTATTTTGATTTGCCATTTTTTTCTGAATGTCTTCGCCGGGGGAATCTACCGCACGCACGCCAGTCCGGTGACGTGCCCGAGCATGTTCACATCAGAGACGGCGTCGGATTTACCTGAGAGTACGCTGCCCTCACACCGTCAGAGCCATCTCCCCAGCGCGCACACACGCTCGGACTCCACCGATTGCCACTGAAGAGGAGAGAGGGGAAAACACACCGGATTACAAGGATGGGGTTCTACGGCACTTTAAAGATGATTTTCTACAAAGTGAGTAGGGTTTGTGTTTTTTTCTTCTCCTGCTTGTGTTTCCCTCCGCCGCCCGTGTCACCTCCAACAAACATCCTCCCCATCTCTCACGATTTAATGCTGGACTCGCTTGTGTCGCCCTCATTATCTCTGACGCGCCTCTCACGGCAGATTGTGCGGCCACTGCGGAGGATGAACAGCAGTGAAGCAGACCCCCAGAGACGTCGCTTTAATTGGCCGGGCCCTATAATGTTGTGTTGTGTTATGTGATGTGTTAATGTTGGAATATTGGGAGATTCTGCGTCCTATTCCTCCGTGGTAACTTCAGCAGGGTGAAATAAAAACGCCACCTCGCAGAGCCAGGGCTATTTGTTGTATTTATAAATGGGGGGGTTTCTGCTGTGGCACGTAGGATCACTTCATTCTGCAACCCTGGGTGAAAATATGTGTCTATTTCCATCCCATTCACTACTGAGTCCTCCCGGTTCTGGATGGCACAGGATCCCATTTTGCCTCCGCGTTGGCTCGATGCTCTCTGCACCTGTACACCAACTCCCTTCCCTCATTATTACCCATTAAATGCTTTAGCTAAGATCGGATATACCTCACATGGATTGCCCGTCTCAGCTCCTCGTATGTTTAAACACACGCAGACGTCCACTTTTCCTAATAACGATTCGTTTTATGAGCAGAAACGTCCGGTTTCCCCTCTCCGATCCTCCCCAGTTTGCAGGGTTATTATGATTCTACATTATGCAGCAGTGGTTATCTTGCACTGACCGGAGTGACTGCATGTGATCAGTCTGCTGTCGCCTGTTGGAGTAGCCTATTCCTCTGACATTGTGCACTCGCCTCAGGCTCCCAACCGCAGATAATGGGTCACTGTGTCAGACTTGCGCGAGAGGTAGAATATCCTCAAGGATGTTGGGTGTATTATGCTGGATGGCAGCCATAAAACGATGCTCCCTTAGTTGGGGAGGGGGGGGAGCGCACAGCACAAACAGAAAATATGAGAGGGGTTCCGTTATGCGGAGTGTGCGATGTAAACAAATCATTCACAATCTGATTTAAATAATCCCCTGGCGGTGGAGTATTTTTTTTCGCGTGTTTGCGCGCACTTTGCGTGTGCGGCGTTGAAGCTTTTACTCAATTAATCCTCATGACTGAGGGAAAATGTCATCCTTAATCAATGGGTAACAGTTTATTGAATTGAACAGAGGCTCATTTGTATTCTCCATCCATTTTGTGGATGTGCTCGTTCTAAGATATCAGGATTTTGAAGTCGGCCCCTAGAGCTGGAATTTAACGCCGCTCTTTGATGGCACTGACAGAAACTGAAACACCAAGGCTGATTTGTTTGAAATACAAACCCCCCCATTTTCTGGCCGGCTTTCAATTCTCTTCCTTCTCTTCAACTTGCCAGTTCTTTTTCCCAAAATGGCCAGCAGTCATTTGCAAGTGTTTTTTCTGCGTCTGTAGCAAAGCTGATTGACATGATGAAACTGTTTCGTGGCCGCTCGAAACGGCATTTGATGAACGCGGAAAAACATTTTTTTTTCTCGAGTGACTGATGCTGCAGGATGTAGCCTGTGTTGAAATGAATCAACACATTATGTAAGAGCGATTGCAGTCTTTAAAATATCATTAACTCTCCGTGTTATCCATCTGCCTTGCTTTTGGACAGATAGGGATGGGGGGAAGCCAAGGGGAACGACTGATTAGAAGTGATTTACAAACACTGCGCTCTCTGGTTACCTTTTCCCAGGCTGAAACACAAGACGCGGCTGGTTCCACGCTGAGTTCTTTTTTTTTTTTTCT
>CAEMYA010001996.1:2130463-2154535 GCA_903131615.1 Diplodus sargus
GACTGACTCTCTCTTGTTTTTTTTCTTTCTCAAGTATCGGTGTGAATCAAACGTGATTGCCAAAAAATGCACGGTGTACCCTCCCTGAACACGTTTGTGCACTTTGCGGTTATATTGTGCGCATGAACGGCCTGTGCTCTCGGCGTTCTGGGCGTGAATGCCTCCGGATATTATGGCACGTCTGGTTGCCCGGGGATCACTGTTGTCACTTGTCTCCAGCGGGGGGAAAATAATCAAAATAAAGCTCAGCATTGTTCCAAACAAGCACCTGCTTTGTATCCTTCGATCTCATAATGTCGAGCTGCTTCATCCACAGATAGGTCTCTGCTTTGTAATGAGCGTGTTAAAAAATTGAATCCCCTGCCTGTGCATTAAAGTTTAATTTCCTGTTTGCATAAAGCTGTTGCAAGACTGTGACGTCTGGGTTTTATATGCTGGATTTCAGACACAATGTTAACAAAGTCTGTAACTTGCTAAAGCAATTTTCTGCTTCCCGTCCCTGTTTTTAAAAAACTTCCTTGAACCGTGTCCTTCCTTAAATTTGCTTTTCAGAAGCTGACTCCCTTTTAAAAGCAAAGTGATTTAGACTTAGTCATAAGAAGGGCAGGCAGGGGGGGAAAATAATGGATTATACAGCGTGTGCCACATTCTACATGGCGCACACAAAGATTTTAATTAGCTTTCTATTTTGTGTTTTTGATGAAAATCTCCTTCATTATTACGCTGTAATGGCTTCTAATGCTTGCTCCTTTTCTCTTGTTTTTGTTTCTTCTCAGATGAAGAGGAAGTTGGACCATGGCCCCGAGGTCCGATCCTTCCCTTCAGGCAAAAAGCCCTGCAAAGGCCCAGAATATCCAAGGTGAGGCAAACCCAGATTTCACCCACGAAAAGCCTCCCAGTTGCTCAACAAATACATCTCTCTGTTCTGCATTTGTCCCTAAAATCTAAACTGCTCAAACATAATTAAAGCTCACCTCATCAAATTATACCCAGTCCTAGATTCAAACCAATTCACATCCATACAAAGTTCCCTGAGAAATTAACAAAAATGTTGGAAAAAAAACAAACAAACCCTATCTCGCAATGTCAAAGAAAGCAAGAAACAGATTCCTGGATCTGTCCTTGTAATGCAGATCAGCACCAGAAGTTAATTAGGGTGTATTCTGAGTCAAAGCCCATCCTACATCCAACTCTCGTGTAAATCTGTGCAGTAGTTCTGTTTAACGCTGCTGAGAAACCAGACCAACAAACAAAGGGGTGAAAACATGGCTTCCTCTACAGGAGCGATTATATTTTAAAGAGCTCCATCATTATTTTAGAGCCAAACACATATTGAATGCAGCGAGCATGAAAAGAAAAGATGAAAAAATACCATGTATGAACAATGGATGCTGCGTGTCTTCAAACAGAATGACGCTTCACATCACACTGCATCTCCAGCGTCCAGCCAGCGGTCCCAGATGTTTCTCTCACCCTGAATATTTAATGCACGTGTTCACATGTAGCCACATTAAAATTCAGACCGAACACAGCCACTTAACTGTAAATGTTGCCATGTAACGGGCTCCCTCTCAGCTTCCTCTCCCATTAAAAATGGATCAATAATGAAATGGACCCCAGCTCCTCCGTTTTTTGCCGTCAGCGAGCGGAGTCTGGAGTGTTGAGGGTGCTCATTGGAGGGTTTCTCCCGCTCCCCTATCATTACAGGGGGACATGGGCAGCCCTTTGAAGTGCTGTGGTGCTTTTTTTTACATCCAGGTTCTTACAAGAGGGGTCTGGACCTGAACAGAAATCTGTGGGGTGGTGCACACTTTGAAGTCACTGAGTCAAACTTATATATTGGAATAACTTTCAGGCAAATATTTTCCTGTGATTTTGGCACACTGCATGTCAAATATGCTTCTCCTGTAGAAGTACGTAAAAATGTCATTATTGTTCTGAAGCCACAATGTTTGTCTGAAGTTTATATTTTCTTAATCTTTAAGCCAGATCTGTGTAATCGTAACTGTTTATGAATAAAGAAAGAATAAAACAAACAAAAAAAAGTATATAAATGACTTCTTGGTCCTATAAAGAGATTTTCCCCTTGTCTTTATAACTGTGAATCTGTTTACTTGGTCATAATCTGTGCATAAGAAAAACAAATATGGGAGTTAATTTATGGAAATTAGCATAACATTAAAAGAGAACAACTTTTATTTGAATCAGCCTTGCAGAATGCACTTGCTTTCAGCCAGAGTTTTTATTGCTAAATCAAATCAGTGATCGGCGAAAACGCTTTCAGTTTAAAGTGCAGCCTTTAATATTTAATTTAGCCTTATTTGCTGCTCCACTGTTCCATATTTTGTGTTATCTCTGCTGTCAGAACTGTGTGGTGGAAATATCTGCGGCAAAACTAACCCAGGAAGCTGCCAAACACGCTCATAATGAGCTTATTGTTGTTCTCCTTAATAGTGTATCCGTCATATGTTCCTGTAATGTTTCTGTTGGAAGTAGCTTTCACGTCCTCTCTCTGATGTGTGCGGCAGTAGCTGTTTGCCTGTGAAAATCTAATTTAATTTAACCGGTATTCATTTCTAAGCATTTCCTTTTTTCCCCTGTTAATTGCAGCCCGACAGGAATCGTCCCATGTCCAGCCACACCCACCACATTTGGCCACATCAGAACAGCCAATGGTCAGGGGCAGCAGAGACGGCGCATCACCTCAATCCAGCCACCCACGGGTCTCCAAGAATGGCTTCGAACATTTCAGGTGAGCACTTCTCTTCTCCCTCCCTTCTCTCTTTTTTTTTTTATTCATTTCTCCCGTGGGCGATTCTGAACCCTCGAGCAAAAGCTCATCAAAAAGCAGATGTTGTGCCCAATCAATGTTCACTTAGTCTCAAAGATAATTGCCGCCTTGTTGTTCTGGCCCACCACATTACCATAAGCACTGTAGCGTGGAATTGGAATTAGCCGTACCTGTTCCGACTAAAAAAGCAGCGTGGTGAGATCACGTGTCTCTACTGTAGACTGTGTTAAAAGTTGAACAGTTGTGCTCTCCTATGATCCTCTGAAATAAATATACTGCATATATAAATATACTGCAGTATAATCTCGGCCTATTATTACCAAGTCATGTATATTTAATACATCATCCAAGGACAGTAGTGCAGACTTTGGGTCTCTTATGAGGTTACTTTGTCTCCATGTTGAGCAAACTTGGAAGAGCCACTTCAGTGATTACTGTCATCTTCTGCAGAGACCCTGAGGAAATACTGTATTCATTTCTCCACATTATAGTTCCTGTGTTTTATATTCATTTTATTGTACCGTAGTCGGAACAGATGCAACATAATAGAGACATTTCTTTCATGTTAGACTTCAGCCCTAATGACTCCAGGAAAAAGGAAATAGGATGTCATTTAAACATATTAGCTTTGACGGGGTCTCTCAGATTTTCTGTGTAATGGGTTGCCATGGATTTCATTACCTAAGAGAGTATAAACTCATTATCTTTGAAATAGCCGGGCGAAACCTGTGACACCTCAGTGTTTGTTTTACGTATATTAGTCCTCGGGCCCGACCTGTCGCCGTGTCTGTACAGTCTTTAATCTGGCAGCTCAGACCTCAAACTTACATTCTGTGCATTCCCCGGTCCAGTCCGAGCCTGTAGCACCTATTAGAGGGGGACGCGACTACAAAGCAGACTACCAGAGCAAGAGAGAACATTTTCCCACAAAACCCCTCCATGTTATTTCTAGGATTCTGCACTCAAAAAGGCAAACGCAACGACTCACATGGCCACGACAAAGTCACGTTACATTAAAGGATTAGTTTGAGATTTTAGGAAATGCGCTTATTCGCCGTTTTGCACGGAGTTGGATGACAAGATCAATGCCAGTTACGTCTCTCCATTAAATATAAAGCTGCAGCTGACTAACTCAGCATAAAGACTCCAAAATCCACCTCTAAAGCTCAGTAATTACCGCAGTATATCTTGTTTGTTTAATCCGACAAAACCTTAACTGTACAAACAACATTTTATGATTTAATCGAGGGTTGTGTGTGGGCAAATATGCACATCTCCCAACATTCAAAACTATTTCTTTCAGTCAGGCAGATCTGGCTTGATTCTGGACATTGTTAGAATTTAAAAAAAACAAATTTACATAAGGCTTACTTCCTACAGAACCTTATCTAAACAACAAGGCACAGGCAATTACTATGACTGGCATATGAGATGAAATAATTGCCTCTTCAGTGTCTTTGTAGCTCCATAATCTGTTCTGCTCGCAGCCTTTTTGAAAGCTGAAGAATTCAGTCTTAATGGAATTAAGTAGGAGTTTTTGAGCAGATACTTCAACATTTCTCTGAATGTCGGAGCTGAAGTATTTCATCAGCGGCGCGTCACTGTGATTCGAATGAATAAAGAATCAGCACTGCGATCCCAGATGTAAACTGCTGGTTCTTAGGGGATTGGTGCTGGTGGTGATGTTGTTGTTGAGGAGAAAAGACTTTACTAGAAATGATAAACTCTGGTGATTAATTGTAGTTTATCCTTTAAACATTGAGCTCCTTGGAAGTCTGATTTGGGATAAATATTAAACAACATTTTTGCAGCCCAACAGGGAACAGTGAAAAGTCTTTTTTTCGAATATTCAACATTTGAAACATTCAAATGTTGGAAACAACACAAACCCTTGTCATTGAACATGAATTATCGCCAGGTATGTTTATGAATGTGTAATAACTCAAGGCAAAAATGTGTAATAGCAGTTTATACAAAAAAAACACATCTCAGTTTGAAAATAGTGAATTTGTTGTATTTAATAGTCTTTAAACAAATCAACTAATACTTTCTGGATGAAAATGATGTAACACTTAAGTAGCTGTTGTGTGCTGTTCCCAGTGGCAGGGAGGAGCTCTCTGAACCCCCTGATTACCTCCAGAACCAGCACCTCTGGCTAAAGCTTTTAGCTGCCAAATTACAGGTGGTTTGCGTGTGCCAGATTTTCCATCCCTGCCTCGTAGCTTGTAATCATTGTTAGAGTTCAGCGCTCCGCAGAGAAAGACGACTGCCGCTGTTGGGTCCAACGTACAGTGCAGGCGTATGTTCATCTGCATTAAACGGCTGAATGTTGGAGCTGAAGAAACAGCCCTGCAGAGTTGCTAATGGAGTCTGCTTCCTGATGTTCAAATTTTCCACTAATGTGTTGGCTGCTAGAAATAGGCAGGTGCCTCAAGCAAGTCAGAGCTGCTGCGGAGGTCACGTAGGGAGCATTAGCGCGTTAGACACACTGCACAAGGCGACGGTATGTTTCCGTGATGCTCCAATCAGAGTAAAATAAGCGCTTTCACAGGCACACCAAGACGCCTAGTTTGATGATGACAGATCAGCACGATCAGCCCACAATGCCCTGCTGCTCTGTTGTTCTGTAGAATACATTTGCAGCTGAGTTGGGTGTGGCAATCCAGACGTGGAGGTGTGAAAACTATCTCCAATGATTTTCAGTTTCATTTTGAGAACCTTTGGAGAGCACAAAGAATACAGAGACATAGTGCTGTATATGTTAAAGTCCGTAGAATGCTGTATTAACCAAATCCGGAAGCTATTTAGTACATTTTCCCATGTATTATATCAGTACACTTTAGAAGATACAAGATCTGGGTTTGGGTTAGCAGTCAGTTGACATGGTGTACATGTGTAAATGTCAGTAGTCAGGGCAAACAGGCAGCTGTAACCATGGGGAGAACTGTGTGACAGTGTAAAACAAACTCGGTGCCTCATCTTGCATAACTCTGTCTGGCTTGAGTCGGGTTCGGACATGAAAAACAGAATGGCTGTTGCGTTCAGTTTGGGCTCGGTTACTACTTTCTCAGAATCCTTCTGGTTCGGCCACACTCTCTCAGATGGGTCAGAGTTTCATCTTGAGTTGACTCGCACATTATCTTTTCAGTCGGTTTTTATCAGCCTTCCCAGGGTTTCTGTCCACGTGTCCTTAAAGATTTCAGTGTTCGACACAAACAAGCTCCAGTCAAATATCATCTGTTATTACTGAGCTAAAAAACGATTTAGGACAACCACTGCTGCATCGCCAATCCAAAGCACCGATCTGGGAACTAGACTCAACAATCAATCACTTCAGATTGCGCTAAGAGGGAATTATTTTTCAACAGACAATGTGACTGGAGAGATGTCAGACCTTAACACATTTTCCTGGTTGAATACAAAAAAAAAAGAAGAAAAGAAATAAATAAAAAGTAACGCCAAAAAATAATAACAAAAAAACTCTTAGCCCATTCATACTAGGCACTCATGTGTCTGATTTAAAAGAAAAACACGATCCAAATTACTCCTACTGAGGCACTGAACACGCCTTTAGTCTGATTAACTTCCAACTTTTTTAATAATGGGAACAAAAGCTGCATGTCATGTCAAGTTTGAACACACTTGAATTTGTCATTTCTAACTCCAGTTCTTCTGTCCTGTGTTCTGCAGAGCTGGACTGGCCCAGAGAAGCTGCTGGCGCTGGATGAGTTGATTGACAGCTGTGAACCCACACAAGTCAAGCATATGATGCAGGTGATAGAGCCGCAGTTTCAGCGAGACTTCATCTCCCTGCTGCCCAAAGAGGTGAGTTTCCCCCGCACTTTTGGTTTGATATCAGTTCATCTCTAGTCCCCCGTCCTCCTGACCTGAACCCTCATGGGGAATCCCTGCTGGCAGACATCCTGTCTGCGACAGAGACGAGGCTTCCTCTCCAGGCCTTATCCTGTCACCGTCTTCCCTCACATCATTTAACAGCATCCATAGTGGGTGTCTTGTTTTTTGCTCTGCATCATAACTGACAATACAAACAATCTGAAGTGCCACGCTGATGATAAGATCACATAAGGGATTCTTCGAAAACAGCCTCTATCCTCCGTATCTGCTACAGCTGATCAAATACTTAACACCTTGTCTCTGCCTGGCAGGTGTTAGGATGAAAGAGAAGGCTTGGTTGCAAAGAGAGTGAGGCAATAGGATGCAAGATTTCAAGGGTGTCGGTGTCACTTGCTCCAAAGCCAAATACACACCAACATCATGCGTGTTTTCAGGACACAAGCCCTGTCTTTTCATTTTTGTTTTCGGTCTCTTCCTTTTTTTTTTCATATCCTGTCCCCTCCGACTTCTTCCGATAATCCCGTCTCTCCACTCTGCCAGAGCGTCTGGCTTTATATTGGGTGGTGCTGTCAAGTCATTTTTACAGGACAATCCCTGTGGCCGCGCTGTAGACACAGTTGAAATTGAAACTATGAAGAGAATCTGCAGAAGGCAGCGTGTCGGGCTTAAAAAGCAATCACTGAGCCGAGATTCATTCATAAAACTTTTAGAATAACCTGCAGCCCGGTAATGACGAGTGGCTTAGACGAGTGGCTTAGACGAGCTTTCGGGAGATTGAGGGATGTTGAGGTTTGGGGGTCTTGTCTGGGGCAAGTGAGTTGAAATAACCCTAAAACTGAACTGTAAAAACTTTTAGTGCGAGATAAAGACTGCCCTTTTAAAATGCCCCTCAGTCTCTTTCCAAAATGTTCGCAGAGAAGTTTTGAAGTCTCTAAAGTCAAATATTTTCTCTTACAAGGAAAGTGCTCAAGAAGTTCTTTTATAAATGTGCAAGGATGTTCAGATCCGGCCCGACACTACAGACCATTATCTTCATGAACCCGACCCCCGGTTATTGTGGCCCCGACATCTGTCATTCGACCCCGTCCTTATGTTCATTACTCCGCTCCTGAATTTGTCACACAGCGTGCCTAGGGTCATTATCATCTCGGATTATTGTAATGTAATAAAAGAACAATATTTGCACAACGGGTTATATCTCATCCTGCAAAAATGAACCTATAATCCTTAACCTTTTATGATGATACAGAGCAATCGCTTGCCCCTAATGGTTAATCCACCTCATTGTTTCATAGTTGTATTGAGAGCTTTGTTCAAATATATGCCTGTTTTTTTTCCCTCATTGCTCAGGGGTCCAGATTTATGCTCATTATACAGGTTTTGTCTGTATATGCAGGCTTTGGCTTAACGAACAGCATCCATGGCATTATTACCTGCTGTGTGAGGCTGCTTTTGTGTTTTTTTATTATTTTTTTTTTGTTAAGCTTCAATAGAGACATTGATTTAATTCAACGGTAATGCCGTCATCTACCCTTAAGACAGTTAGATTCCTGCTGTTAATATTGTGCACATAGTCGGTTAGTTTTCGCAGCTGTTCTTTGTGTTACTATGATTTAGTCTCTTCAAACTTTAAAGTCCTCTTCCACGAGGTGTTTGCGCTGTTCTTCACACCCGCCGCAGTGAATAAAGGCTCCTTTTTGTGTCTCTGTTTCCTTTTGCACCTCTCACGATCCTCGTCCTTGTCCTTCAACAGCTGGCTTTGTATGTGCTGTCATTCCTGGAACCGAAGGACCTCCTCCAAGCGGCCCAGACGTGTCGCTACTGGCGCATCCTGGCAGAAGACAACCTGCTGTGGAGGGAGAAATGCAGGGAAGAAGGTGAGTCTTTTTTTACAACAGATGCAGACGGACAAAACGCTGTCACCCAGCAGGAGCAGCGTGAATCTACTGCTGTGTTTAAGGATGTGGTTGTACTCATTTTAAAAATAAACTTTAAGAGGGAAAAACACGACGCTGTTAGACCAACCTGCCTCTGTCTCCTCTCCTAACAGGCATCGATGAGCCTCTGCCCCTCAAGAAGAGGAAAATCGTCAAGCCCGGGTTCACTCACAGCCCCTGGAAGAGTGCCTACATCAGGCAGCACAGAATAGACACCAACTGGCGGAGAGGGGACCTCAAATCACCCAAGGTAGCTTTTTCTTTAAACCTAAATTTCCCTCAGGGCAGCTGATCTCATAGATCTGATATCAAATGGATTTGAGTCACGAAGACACGGTTCGATAATGGTGTGAGGTGCGAAGTTGATGGAAAGTTAGTGATGGGGTCAGGTCCGTGCTCCGCGATGTTCACGTTGAATGATAATTGAGCTGGAGGACAGGATGATCTTACTCCCCTTCAAAGACTCAATTTGTCTTTTGCCTGGTCAGAATGTTCCTATAAAGCATGACCAGCATGCCAGAGCTGGTCCTTAATGGACCTTGTATGCTTTTCAAATGGCCTTGGGTCGTTTTGGGCCACCACTGATGTAAATTTGGTTACTGTGCTATTCACACTCCTTTGCATATACAGTGTTTGCTGAGCTGGCAGTCCTGTGACCCAGTAGAAGCCGGCAGAGTCTACCCACACACTCGCGTAGCTCTGCCTAAAGAGCTGTAGAGCTGTATACACCTGCAGCGCTTGATGACATTTTCCTCTTATCTCGTCTTTGATGTATGAAGCACCGGGGGACTCGTCATTGTCCGCCTCGTTTCTTGCCGGTTGCTTTGTCATTCCACACCCACTCGTCCGCCACGTCCTCCTCACTGCATCTCTCTTTATCTTAACAGGTGCTGAAAGGTCATGACGACCACGTGATCACCTGCCTCCAGTTCTGTGGCAACCGCATCGTCAGCGGCTCTGACGACAACACGCTGAAAGTCTGGTCAGCCATCACAGGAAAGGTATGGGTTAACTGCTTTTCTATTTCCAACTTTCTCCTTCAGTCTTAAGTGACTTCCGGTTAAAATGGAAACGAACTCAAACGATCCAGTTGTTTTTGTGGAAGTTGGCCCCAACACTTACTGGCGTCGCTGACGCAAAGGCAACTGGATCTTTTGTGTTTTTCACAAGACAAGACGAGTTAAATCATCTATTAAGTCTATTGGGGAGATGCTTAAAGCAGATAGAAAACCAGGATGGCTGTCTGACTACTGATCCCAGGTCTGTAACAATGCTGCTATCCTACTTTCTCACTGAAGCGCAGAAACAATAGCGGGGTGGAGTGACTGAGACAGTCACCATACTATAAGACACTACCAACAAGTTGTTGAAGCTATTATTTTAACAGAAAATTTGCGTGTCCACCCGGGTGCTGTGCTTCCATAACTGCAATCGGAGCTGCGGTGGGTTTTTGCCCAGTTTGAAAGGGGTTCAAAGATTAATTAATGGTCATGGAAACTACTTACTGAAATTCTTTCAGTTATCTTCTCTAGCATGTTGTACATTTAGCTCCACATAACAGCTTTCATATCTGACACCTAACTGTGTCCTCACAGCTCCCACTAACCTGATGGTGAGTAATTAGTAACATTTGCTCCGTCACATAAAAACATCCTGGCTAGGACTGTCTTAGTCCATTCCCCCCCTCTTACATTTTGCAGACTTGTTAACACAGCACATGTCCATGAGCGGTGTTGGTATTCATCGCTGAGGGTGCTGCAGCCACAACAGACCTTGTGCTGCAGCTTTTACGCTGTGTATGAAAAGGAAAAGCAGTAGTTGTGTACTGTTGTGTTAGAGAGGGTTTCACAGATTGTTGCAAATCGCGGCGCTTTCATGCCTCCGCGTTGGACTCCCATTTTCAAAAGAGCTTTTGTGCAAGAAATCCTCTGTCAACTGTTATTGCATATTTCACGTCTCCACTCTACTCCTTTCACTTTCACTTGGCAAATAAATGAGATACGGTCGGGCTGTGAACTTGCCATTTCATTTTCACAAAAGTAAGAAACACATGCAAAGAGAAAAGCCCTCAGAAATTGATATTCTGCATGATCACACTGCAGTAGGTGTCTCTTTCTGCGGGACACAATAGACCAGAGAGCTGGCTTTTCAGTGCTGCAAAGACTCGGGTCTAACAGATAGTAAAGTTGGCTTTCAGCCCACTGGTGATTACACGCATATCAGTCACAGCATTTGCTGATCTGAACAGATCTCGCCAAGGTCATCCGATAGGCATGGAGCGCGATTTTGGCTCTCCTTCACCCAAAGACTAAAATGTGGATGACAGGTTGTTGAGTTACAGCTGCGTGGGCTCCATATTGCTGGTGGAAGTCTGCGATGAGTCACATCACCAACAGGCTCAACTGCTTTTTTCACGAAAAACCACCCTGCATTCAAGTCTTGCGTCACACGGGCTTGCAGTATATTCTCTGTGGTTCCTACAACGTTAATCCGACCCAGATTTGTTTGTTTACATTAGTCATGAAGACGAGATGAGCCGTAATCCGTTTTCTGTTTGGGTGTTGCGGAATTCAGAGCACATCCCCTCTGTGGATTTCATCTCTTTGCTTCCTTAGCTCTCAACACCAGAGAGAGAATCCCTCACTCGAGAGGGAACGGCCAATTAAGCCTTGTCGACCATTTCGGGTGAAGTGTCTGTCGATGCCAGTAAAACTGTGAAGTAAAAGTACAATGGGATTACCAGCACCTGCATTTGTTTTTCCTCTCCGCTGTCAACATTCTTTACAGTCCTTACCTGCGTATGTGAGGACTTGATTGGTGCAATTTTTCTTGCCGTCATTTTGTGCGATGCAGGACTGAATCGTGGCTATCAGGGATCTTCCCGGCCTCCAGTCCACATGCAGATATCCTTGGCTGCCATATTGTAAAAGCCAGGATGTTAGGCAAATATCTCCTCTATAACCTTCCTTTTAGAAGTGATTTGTTTGACCTTGATGTGTCTTTTTATCTTTCACATCAATCCCCAAACTTCAAAGAAAGCTCGGGGTACCGTTTCACAGCTCAGCCGCTAACATCACAACTTGGATCTTGCTCAGAATTGGATCAATAAGAGATAGCAGCTCGATGATCAATGGAGATGAAGAACTCTGAAGTCGGTCTTTTAAACGTTGCCATTAAACTGAAGGCGTCGTTTTTCTTTTCTTTGCTCCGTCACCTACACGCTCTGAAAAATATATCAAATTTGATTTCGGGTCACTTTTCATTCATCAGCGAAAGCATTCCCCGCAAATCAGCGATGAGTTTGTGTGGCCGATTATAGATTACAAGGCTAAATTGGCTCATACGCTCAGAGATCAACAGCTACATCTGTCCTTTTTCTTCACAGGAGAGATTTGAAATGCAGCTCTGGCGGCTTGCACCGTAGGTAGAGGATTTAAATTGAAAAGAAATTGGTCACAGCAGCACAGGCAAGTTGTGCCAGAGGTAGAGCAACATTAACACTTCTCCTCGGCCGCTTTTGCTGCTTTTACTCCAAGTCCTAGTGTTCAATTTCAAGCGATCAAAAAGATTCCCCTGTGATGGGACGGCGTGTGACTCAAGTGCTGTAACATCACTTTTTCGAATCAAGATGTTCTCATGTGTTCCCTCTGCCCGCAGTGTCCCCAACCAATCTCTAAATAGTGCATTAGTTGTGATGCTGACAAGATGGTAACAGATTTCTTTATCAATAGTTTAATGAATCAGTCCAGTATCCTTATTTCATGTTCAAAGAACTGTTCGTTAATCATGTATTTTTCAAACTTAGGGGGTATTTTTAGCCCACACAGCAGAGTATCTCTCATTATGTTTACGGGGACTTGGCTTAAATTATAAATGTTGAACAAATATTAATCAAAAAGTGTTACTCCAGCCCAGTCTTGCCAAAGGTTCAACAAACACCAATACAGGTATTTGCCAGTTTTGTCTCTCCCTTGATTCATCGAGTTATATAAAACACAGTGAACTGAACCCTCTCTGTGAGGCAATCAGGGAGTTATTATACGAGCACATTATATGTAAATGCTTCCACACCTCTGAAAAGAACTGGGCCGTTGCTTAGCGATCAAGTAAGACAATGGGGATTTGATTGTGGTGAAACGGTTGCATCAGAGATTGAGCAAATACAAGAGTTTGACATTAAAGTGCACAGTGCAGATTTGTAGTTTGGATGAATTTTAAAAAGCTTGTTTTGAAAGCTTCGCCTGCACCTGATGGACCTTTTGTCTTTGCCCGTCCTCCAGCTTCAGTGAAAGATGTCAATCTTCCACATACAAACAGCTGCACACATCTCACTGCTGCAGAGGTGGCTGCCTGGTGCTTAACAGAGCAGCACATGTCCTTGGTGGCGCCTGTCAGCAGCAGTCTCAGCTGTCAGGCAGATCTAAGATGGCAGACCCGTGGACTGCTGTCATATCCAGGGAGAGGTGTCCTCTGCCAGATGCTTTAGCTGCATGGATACCCAGATTACCTTCCCCTCTTTGTTTGACCAACAGAGATTAGAGATTGCTTGAGGAGCTGTGAACTTAAGAGGGAAACTGTTACGATGATTAAAGATAGGGAAATTGCTGCTTAAATTATCAAATTAAAATTAATGAAGAGCCATCTAGCATTTAGGCATGGATGCGCATGAATACACGAGAGGCTTTGATCATGTGTTTCCGCAATAATGATGCCTTTAGCAGGAGCAGTGTAATTGTACAGCATTTAAAGTTAACAGTAAATCACGATCCTTGTCAGCAAATCAGAAGCACAACAAACGGAAAAGTACAAACATTTTGCTATAATCAATCTACAAAAACACGCCAAAATACTTGTTTTTATGAGGCGTCACAGTTTCTCAGTGGACTGAAGTCTCCCAACAGTAAGTAATGTAGGCAGTGGCATAGAAATCATTACTTTATCTGTCAGGGTGCCATGGAGTATGTAGTTGCACAAAACAATTGGCACCTGTCAAAGAGAAACATTGAAAATTGCCTTACTTTTTAAAAAATGTGTTTGTTTTTTAACCATTTTGGGTTTAAACCATTGGTTACCATTTATGCAGCCCAACCATTACATCTAATGGGTTCCATGTATCTGGTTTCCAGCTACACAGCCCTAATAGTTAACATGTACATCCATTGGACACCAGTTACATCTATTGGATACCAGTTACACAGCCCCACTGACTACCACTTACATCCATTGGATACTATTTACATACACCCAGTGCTGTGTGAATACTCATCATTTCCACAGCATCAGGGCCTCACAATTGATAGAAATGTTATCTGAATTGTATTATGGTCAATGCAATATGAAAATGACAATTGTCTTGTAAAATCTCTAATCCTTACTCCTAATCTGGAATTACATTGCAATGGTAATATCTATCTAGATAATCTGTGTATATTTATGTATTTTTAGGCACATCATGTAGCACTACTTTGCATAAAACATCACTGTCGCTATGGTTGTTTTAAGACTGAACTTAAATGTAGAATCTGTTCTGAACCAGTCTACTGTTGAGCTGTATTAAACAGGCTCCTGCCAGCCAGGCAGAAACATGCATTTTCCATTTTCATGGTTGAAGAACTCACAACAACCAGACAAAATCGTTGTCTCTCCTCTCCTCTCGTCTTTCCCTACTTTCAAACTGTGAAATCAATCAAAAAATATAATGTGAGCGTTGAGCATTGTATGAAAACCCACGTGTGCTCAAAAAAGGTCCTTCACAGGTTCATTAAAAGAATGCAAATCGTCTTTCACTCTCAGGGATGGCCTCATTTTGTGTTTGTTTCACTGACGGATAAAGAAGCCTAAGCCCTTCATTTCAGGTATTCTCTCTCCCACGCAGCGTTTGAGCAGGCGCTAATCGCACACTGTGATTCTTGTTCTTGGAACCTCAACCGCTGGCTTCGATTCACAAGTAAAACCTTGCATCCTTGAGAGTATGATTCACAATAAACGGCAGGGACAAAAAAAGGGTAAAAGCAAATATTTATCAGCCTAGAATCTGGAATATTTACTGCAATATTCTCCAAAAGTGCCGTGATTCCGCCAGATTTTAAATGTACAATAAAGTATAATTTCCGTAGCGTCCGTATTATTCTTTTCACTGCTGAGAAAAGAGGAGCGCGGCTATAAAACAAGACTTTGAACACTGTAGTGGGGTTGATTGTAAGGTCGTGCCACATCGGCCCACAGTTAATGAAGTGATCCTCTTTATCACAGCACCGAGAGAGGGGAGACGGGCTGCAGCATCATCTTCCTCTTTCGCTCGCTGCAATAAAGCCTCTTGCCCTGCGCCGCCATTCACTGCTCAGCGGCTTATCAGCTGCTGTCAGGGGGTCACATGTTGTACACCTCAGCAACACGCTCCGCTCTGAACCTGACACAACCACGGCACTCGGCGGCCGACCTCGTCCACAGTTCCCTTCTCATTTTTAATTTAATGCATTTGGGATAATTAAATCGCGGGACGAACGAGACAAACTGTGGTGATGCAAATTCAATTGATCAGAAAGATTTCCATAACTGTGGTGATCAATAGCTAATCTGCCATCCCTAATGAGGATGAATGGGCCGCGTTTTCTTTATTGAAGACGCTTGTCAACCGTTTTCTGCAAAGCCAATGATTCTCCCACTGTTCCGACAGATAAAGTAAAAGCAATTATAAAAGCTCAGGGAGAGATTTTAGTCCCAGCACGGCGGCAGCAGGTATGCAGGGACCGAACTTGTCTTTCCCGTGAAAGGTCACACAAATTTCATTTGACTTTTTTTCCCCCCCCCGGAAGGCAGAAGGAGGTCAGCGCAAATGTGATTTTATGAGCTCTTAAACTCAAATGTGATGAATATGAATGAAATCATCCCGAATGTCTTTGAAACTTCTAGCATTCAAAGTCTGCCAGAACAGCGACTGAAAATACCGATCATGACTCTCCCTCTTCTTCCTCTTCTGTTGTCATTTCAGTGTCTGCGCACGTTGGTGGGCCACACAGGCGGCGTGTGGTCATCCCAGATGAGAGACAACATTATTATCAGCGGCTCCACTGATCGCACACTCAAGGTCTGGAACGCAGAGACAGGAGAATGTATCCACACCCTTTACGGGCATACCTCAACAGTGCGCTGCATGCACCTACATGAGAAAAGGTATGGGCCGATCCCACTGTTAGGCGTCATAAGCCTGAGTAGCATTGAAAGAACAACACTTTCTTGGTGTATTTTTGCACAGCAGTGGTTTTGATATCATGCAAGAAGTTGTTTGACAGAATGTTAATCTGATGGTTTTTATTTCAGGGCAAAAATGCTGAATATTTCTTTGTTCCTGAGAGGATTTGCTGCTCTTTTTGTCTTATAGAACATTAAACCACATATCTTTGGGGATTTAATGGCTGGTCATACAAAACAAGCAATTTTAAGATGTCACTTTGGGCCTCAGGAAAGTTTGATGGCTGTTTTTATGGCTTTCTGCCAAACAAACCAAATTAATAATAAGCCGTGATCCAGATAAGTACTTGCTTTTTTGTGGCCGATTGAGATAAGATAACGGATAATAATACTTGCAGACTTTTTCCTTCCTCTCTGAAGTCTTGTGTAACATGTATTGCATTCTTCTTCTTCTTCTTCTTCTTCTCAGTGTTTATTGGCACTCTATATTTATCGACTTATGTTTCACCAATGAATATCCCAATACTGAGACGATATATTGTGCGTCTCTAGGAATAGATGACATTAAAAAATGTTATATCAAAATTCTAAATAAATCCATTAAATATGTGTGTTAGCTTTGTCACTCTTAGCAGAGTGCAAGCAGACGGAAACAGCACGACACATCTACATGGCTGCATCTTGTTTGTTCAACCCCCCCCCACAAAAAACCCTCTTTAAACTCTGCCCCATACGCTCTGTTATTATTAGATTCCCAACACCCGACCTAACGGCGATCCCACAAAGCAAAAAGAGCATCGCTGCAACACTGAGCGGACAGTATCTCTATGAAAGTGAGCATGTGGTCTCATGGTGATTTAAATAGAGCCATCTTAAGTGAACTGCTGCTCACTCATTCACTCTGTATTACACTCTGGAGACTCAAAGTGCTCTTTTTGCCTTGGGGCCCACCAAGGTTTTTGTGTACCATTTGATTACCCGCTCACTCTGGAAATGCTGCGAGCTGCAGCCAGACAGTGAATAACATGTTGGTGATTTCCATCTATGTTGCGCCTTGAGGCAATTCTTTAACTAAAGGGTGTTTTCAGTGTGTATTTACAGCATGTTTTCTTTTTTTTAATCTGAGCAGCCTAGGATAGAGATCATTTCATAATATGGAAGAATGTCTGTCTCAGGCTTTATTGAAGTGTCGGGAATCGAAGTGTCAGTCAGCGGCAGGACTTCCTGCAACTCGATATGTTTCCTTTCTTTCTCTCGCTTTTTAATAACATCCTTGGCCCAAACTGTTCTTACAGTAATAATCTGAGAAATGTAAAACTTGAGCAACAGTCTACCCTGAAGGGAGTTTCTGTTTCTGTAATATAGCTCATCTTTCATTTTCCATTCTGGGTGAAGACACTGCTGCAGGGCAGCTGTTTAAGTTAAATGGGCGTTTTTGTACATTCAAGTATGAACATGAATGTGATGCTTTAGGTTTTGCGTTGTCAGAGGAGTGAAAGAAGATGTTCATACCTGCCTTATTATTCTGCCAATGCAGGTGCCGAGTGACGAATGAAAGCGTTGTGTAGACTGTTGAATTTACTCTTGCAGAATGGGAGATGTTCTTTCTGTGGGAAAGTAAAGCTCAACAAGAACACTTCAGCTGAATTCACAACAGCTTCGACTGTTTGTGCTGCACCCAGACTCGCTCTTTCACCTTGTAGTACAAGTACCTGACTCGCAATCTTTGTGCTTTTTCTGTCAGGGTGGTCAGTGGCTCCCGTGACGCCACGCTGCGCGTCTGGGACATCGAGACAGGTCAGTGTTTACACGTCCTCATGGGCCACGTGGCGGCAGTGCGCTGCGTCCAGTATGACGGGCGGCGGGTTGTCAGCGGTGCCTACGACTTCATGGTCAAAGTGTGGGACCCCGAGACGGAGACCTGCCTCCACACGCTGCAGGGCCACACCAACAGAGTGTACTCGTTACAGGTGAGCAGCTTCAGACACACATTGTACAAGTAATTTCATTCATTTAGAGATCAACTCCTCCAGCTCCATGACGAGATGTAAAGGCTGGACCTGTTTAATCTGCGACAGTGTCCATTAATCAATATTGAAACAAATGTAAATGAAAGACATACTACATTGTAACAAAAAGCACATATACGACAGTTGAATGAAATGAGCGGGCAAAACCCAATATCATTTTATACTGGCGGGATAAAAATAGCATCGGTGTTCACATTTTTTGGGTTGTCAGCGAGCCATTTCTTGTTGCGAAAATGGCTCTGAAGGAAAAGACTGCCCGGCCGAGTGCAGTTTTACAGAGTGGTCTTCCATTGCTGCGCCTCCATTAGCTCTGATAGCAGGAGATTTGAAGTTGATGAAACCAAGCAGAAGAGGAGGAGCCGTGCATACAACGTAATCTTATAAACTACTCGGACGTTTTTGTATTTGATGAGGTTTTTGCCAAGCGTTGGAGAATACAGCAGGATCAGGTTTCACAGGCAAATCGGAAATCTTGTTCTTTAAACCTGCTCACTGGTTTAAACTAGTAATTTGCTACGAGAACAAAAAAGCTGAGGATTTTTTTACTCTGGTTAAAGACTTGTTATGTGCAGACTGGTTGCAGGGAAACATCTGTTGTGCCATCCACTAAAAAGCAATTAACTATGCAAACAGGAAGTCACTGTAGTGTCACACACTGTGGCATAAAAGCTGAACTGAAACAGTTGTTTTGTTGTGTTAAATTGTGTGTATGGTACTCTTCTTGTGTTCGGGTATTTTCTTCGCCAATGGTGTTCACAAAAAAGCCATTAACAAGCACATCTCACCTGATTTCACTAATGTTTTTCTACTCTTTTGTAATGTTTTAATGCATCCTCTCTTAAGTGTGCGCGTGGTTGGTTGGTTGTTCATTCCTTTGTGTCCTCTAAGATGTCCTCTCACCCACTCTGTGTGATTACAGTGCACTGTAGCCGGTGCCATCTCACATCAGGTGAGGGGAGGCTGTTTACTGCGCTGACAGATTGGTTTTTGCACCACGCTGCATCGTTGGGCTTTTTAAAGTGTTGACGCTCGACTATTGGACGCGGGAACGAAAAGAAAAGTTTCACAGATCAATAAAATTCATTCATTTCAATGAGTTTAATCTGAAGTTTGTTAATAGAAACCAAGTACGCTGCGCGGGTGTCGGTTACTGAAAATGAATTCCATCAACATTCAATCTGTTGCCGAGGCTGAACTCTTGATCCTCTCCCTCTTCCAGTTCGATGGGATCCACGTAGTGAGCGGCTCATTGGACACGTCTATAAGGGTCTGGGACGTGGAGACGGGCAACTGCATCCACACGTTAACGGGGCATCAGTCCCTCACCAGCGGCATGGAGCTCAAAGACAACATCCTGGTCTCAGGCAACGCAGACTCCACTGTCAAGATCTGGGACATCAAGACGGGCCAGTGCCTGCAAACACTGCAAGGTGAGCGTCGCCGCCGTCACAGCGGACTGTTGCTATGTTTAAGTTTTAACAATAACTGCCGATAATAACCATTGTAATTAAATAGTAAGTTTATAGTTTATTAGTTAGTCATTATTACATTATTTATTGATAAATAATTTAATAAAAATGGTTTATAACACTTTTAATTGTTTGATAACAGTCGAGTAACTATGAAATGAAGTTTAATTAACTACAAATTTACCATTAATTAATAATGGTTATCATGAAGTGTCACCAATTTACACCTTTCCCAAGCCGATATAAGTCGCTCCGTAACTGATTACTCATTAATCATTGATATCCCTTGAACAAATCTCATCATTGGTTGTTCAATTGTTTGAAAAACTTATTAAAATCCACTTTTGTATAGCTAATAGTGTTAATTAGCCTTAATTTTTAAGTCCCTTCATATGAAGGCATGTGGAACGAGAGGTAAATCGATGAAGACTGGTAACTACTGTTATACATTAATTTGTCATAAATAGTATTAACTATCTTATACTCTAAAAGAAAATGACTTTCTGCAACAATGTTTTAATTACAGTCGATGTTGTAGTGTAAGGATGCAACAGGCTGCAGAAGCATTCATATGGACACTAAACTGTAAATATAAACATTAAGAAGTGTAAATATTATTCAGCTATATGTAGAAAAATGTCAACAGCACCAGCCTTCAACGACGCACGCAAGTTGTGCCGTGACACTGAGAGTCCAATTAAAACCCCAGACTACGCGACCCGTTTGTCTGTGTGAGCCGACACCTTGTGGGCCTGCTGGACCCGATTACAGTCTCATTTCCTTTGTGTCTGTTTTGAATAGTTTAAACTCCATTAGCGGCACTAGTGCCTCGCAGGAAGTTGGAAAATCCTTTGCTGAATAGCGGCGGCGACCAGCAGCGCTCCACCCCTAAATGCCCTCATTAGCAAACTACAACCCTGTGTGCTGCTCCTACAAACACCAGCGCACACCAGCTGAACAAAAGGATGCCCCAGTGAGAGCCTGAAGAGGGAGGGAAGGGATAAGAACCGACCAACCGGGGGGGGGGATGTCTGTGTTTGTTGTGAAGAAGAAGAGGGGGTGACTACAGTGAAGGGATGAGGACCGGGGTACTTTGTAGGTCACATAATTAGGTCAGCGGACAATTTCTGCCATTCATTAGAGTGTTGCGATAAGACAATAGGCCGACAACAAGGTCCTCACTGTCAGCTGAAGAGCGTATAGGTAATGATGGGGCAGGCTGCTTTGTTGTGATAATGGTTGGAGAGGAGGGAGGGAGGAGAGAGAGAGGCAGGCATGTTGGGGGTTGGCGCAGAGCAGCATTGTATACTCGGGTAAATAACGCAGCCTTTGATCTAACCAGAGACAGAAATGGGAAAAAATGCGAACGCTTGTCGACGGTGAGATTCTGACAAATCTTCTCTGCAGAACTGGGTTGTGAGAGAGAAATTAAATGTGTCCGAATGGGGGGAAAAAAAGCGTCGGTGAAAAGCTCTTCATTTGCCAGCACTTGATTCTGGAGCTTGTTTGTGTTTTGTGTCGCCTTAATTGATTTAATTAAGATATCATTTTCAAGCCCTTAGGGCAATCTGAAGTCGGCGCACGCGTACAGTCAGGAATAAAAGTCACCTCGGTGAAGGCAGCGAGAGCCGCCATCTTCACTTTTAGCGTGGCCTCCTGCCAGCTGCCGGCACACAAACACGGCAGACGGAGGTGTAGCCGGAGCTGCTTAGCCTCCGTGACAGTGACAGGCCTGAGTCCTGGCACGTCGCTGCGGCTCCTCCTGAACACCTCGCTGCACTCACAACAGCTCCAGGAATATAAGAGATGCTTGTTCCCATCGTCTCAGAGGCTTACAGAGGTTTTGTTTTGAGTTCTTTATCCTGTAACTGGGCTCTTATGTTGCAGCTCTCAGTTTAAATTCAGCCATCCACTGCACTGCAATGTTAGACAAATACAATAAAAAACAGGACGGGTTTTCCTCCATAACTTGCGCCGTCGAGATTGTAAGCTTCTCGTCTTGTGATCAGTTTCCTCAGAAGACATGTGAATGTTTTCAAAACCAGAAAGCTGGGACACTTTGTGAAGCAATAGTCAAACAGAATGTGAACACTCAATTTAAAAGAGTGCAACTGTTTATATTTGATGTTTTACCTCATCAATTTCCTTGAATTTTTTTAGCTATTTGCTTATTCTGAATTTGATGCCAGTCAACAAAAGACTGCTCAAAAACACCTGTTTGTAAAATTCCACCGGTTCGTTCATTCATTCAACAGATTCACTGGTAACAAGTGATAGAACTATGGTACTATACGTCCTCAGGCATTCACAACCGTTGTTGGTTTCAGTTTGCAGGAAAAGTCTTAATTTCCTGCAAGGTGGTCAATCTTCACTGTAAATCCTGCAGGAAATCTTCGGAAACTTGAATGAATCTTTTGTGCATTTCAGTTTCCATTATGTTAGAAAAATGTAAAAACTAGTTTGGTAAATCAGCCCAGTTACTTAATACTTTCGAGCTGCAGCTTTGCATGCTTAAAGACAACAACAAAGGGATCGTGTTGTTGTTTTTCTGATGCTTTTCGAGACGATATGAAAATGTAATGTCATGATTATCCTGTTCAAATTAACCGTGATATTAAAAAATGAGATATTGATTTAGCGCGTTAGGATCGTCCATATAATCCGGCAAAGATGTTCGACCTTGTGCATCTTTTGTTTATAAATTCATCTTGTTGCCGTTTCACTATTAATTGACTAGTTGATAATAATTGTGCTTTTTGTATACTTTTTTTTTATTAGTTATGTTTACAGGCTCTCTTCACCTGCCTATACTCAAATTTCAAAATTAAATCTTCTACTGTGTTTTCAAAGCGACTCACGGTAAAACCTCATATTATCCACATTCCTAAATGTTTAATCTCTACTGAGAAATAATATGAGCAAAGGTGCCATCTGCATCTTATTCACAACTTTAACTCTTAGATAATACAAGAGAATTCCCACTGTGAGTCCCAGCATCGATAATACTCACAATCTGTCTGAATAAATGTTGTACAAACGTAACTGGAGAAAGAAAAAGTCTTCAACAGTCGCTGGACTGACTAAATATCAGAGCAAAGAGCTGTAAAATATGGAAACATTAGTGAATTCTAATCCTTTAACCATAAAGGTTTTTATTCACTTAAAATTCTTTCCGCCTTGAGGCTCGTGTTTGATCAGTGACAAAAAGCGCTGCCCCTGATATTTCCTGGGCCATCAGAAACGTCTTCCCCTGGAGCCCAAAACATGGCTGAGGGACTAAATATAGACCCCGGTTCCTCTTGTAGGAATCAGACTGAAGTTCTCTATAAAAGGTTCCAGTAGAAGACTTCATCACTCTAACCATCTGTTTTGTCTTTGTGTGTTCAGGTCCCCACAAGCACCAGAGCGCCGTGACGTGCCTCCAGTTCAACAAGAACTTTGTCATCACCAGCTCGGACGATGGCACGGTCAAACTGTGGGACCTGAAGACGGGCGAGTTCATCCGGAACCTGGTGACTCTGGAGAGCGGCGGCAGCGGCGGTGTGGTGTGGCGCATCCGCGCCTCCAACACCAAGCTGGTGTGCGCGGTGGGCAGCCGCAACGGCACAGAGGAGACCAAGCTGCTGGTGCTGGACTTTGACGTGGACATGAAGTGAGGACGGACGTGGTGGGCAAGGACGAAGAGAGCGAACCACGGAGAGGAAGGAAAATCGAGAGGGAATGGGAGATGAGGCACCTAGACAACCGGAGGGCCCGCAGCCCAGAACTCTTCACCCAAACTCGCAAAATCTACAACCACCACCACCAACAGTGGGCCGTCCTGTCCTCTACCATCAGCTTCCCCCCCGTCCCCCCATCCTTTGGGCGAATGTTACCGACGGAGCCACAGACCCTCGCATGTGTTCAGCCCTCTGCTTTTGAATCCCCCCCACCACCACCACCACCAGTACGAGGTGGAGCTGGAGGGGATCGGGCTGGAAAACGAGGCAGGGGAGGGGAGGGCACGACCGGTCTGTCCCCCGATTGGCTGGGAAGGAAAAAAAAGAGAGGAAGACAAGGAATGACGACTGAACTCTCGAAGCGACTCTCAGCCCTTTTCGGTTTCGGGGGTCGGCTTCGCACAGAGACTTGGTTTCGCTCAAGCCTGACAGATTTTGAGATGTACAGAGATATATTATTTTTTAAAGACCCCCACCTCCACACACACAACCCCCCCACCCACCCACCCACCCCCACCCCTCCTCCCATCAGTGCGCGCCCACACACACATACACTCAAAACGGCCAACCGTAAAGATCGAGGAAGGTGGTAGACGTTTTTTTAAAAGCTAAATTTCCGCACACAGCTACACCTAAAGAGCTGCTCGATGTAGAGGAGAGGAAGCGACCGGAGGGTTCAGCCTGCAATCAGGCTCGTTTCTCGTCACTCCATTTCCGTTCTTTATTGTTCTCCACTCGGTTTCAGTAGTTTGATTTCTTTACAATATCGCACACAAACACAACTGTGAATTTCAATACGTTTTTTTTGGTTTATCATATGAAAGGGGTTTCTCTTTTGTTTTGGTTTGATTTTTTTTGTCTTTCCTCGCGGTTGCCAACAGCAACAAATCCCAGTATTAGAAAGCTGCTCTGTTTAGGTTTGCTGTCATTATGTCACAAGGGTTTCTTTTTTTTTCTTCTTCTTCTTCTTTTTCGTCTTTCTATTTGAGTTGTTTGTTCTTCCTTTCTGTTCTCTACATACCTGCGTTTGGAGCTCCGTCTCCACACACACACACACACACACACACACACACACAAAAA
>CAEMYA010001996.1:2169827-2195184 GCA_903131615.1 Diplodus sargus
TTTCAGCAGGCTGCACAAACTGCTCAGCGTGGATCAACACATCTTATTTTATTTTTCGGCATTGTCGAGACGCTGAATAATTCACCTGACGATCACCAACGCAACGCGAGGAGTGTGCTCAGCGAGCTGCAGATGTCCGCTAGGCTGACAGTCAACACGGCGCTAAAAATAACAGAAACTTGGACGTGTTCCTTTTTGTGCCGCGCCAGACTTCAAGCGGATCGTCCCATATCTGCAGATGCTCCGGTTCAAGACGGACCGAAAACTTTTCTGTCAGGCTGAAACGTGGCCTGCGACAGAGTCGATGAGCCTCGTTTGAAGCACAGACCATTGTTGGAAACGTCTCGTCGCCACGACTCAATGCGTATTGTAAAATTAAAAATGCAGCTGAAAATACGAAACTCAGATTCACTGTTCATGATGATGGTTGTCGCCCGGCGGAGTTCATTTGTTTAAAGCGCCGTCTCCTCGCTGACATTAATTGGTACGAGAGACGGAGTAACTGCCCCCCGAGCAGGATAACTTACGGGGGGACGTGTGATATCAGGAAAGGTGAACGAGGGCAGGGCGAACAATTACTGAAATGCACAAGGGGGGTGTTACAGTCGCCTCTTACAGTCGGATCACCTGAGTAAGACTTCACGCTGCCATATGTTGACAGGCCAAAACCCTGGAAAAAGCTACTAACACTACCCTTGAGCTCAGATTGTTTTCCCAAGGTCAGAAATGAACCTTCGCGCTCAATTTAGCAGCTCGTTATGACGGCTTTTGCGATCCGGGGAGCAGAGGTCAACTTAACCTGAGGACTGGAGATGAGAGAGGAGCATCAGCGGGACGATAAATCATCGCGACCCTCCCGTGACCCCCGAGCCGTGACCTGAAGTCATCGCGCTCCTCTGCTACATGGTTCCCAAAACCAAACGGCTCTCTCCGTCAGTCTGCACCACGCGACGCGTTTCTCCGGCGGGTATATTTATAGCCACCAAGGCAAACTGATTACCCCCGAACGTTGTGTAATCACTATTGATTCTCATTGTTCCCGTTTTGTCTAATCAACTTAATTGCAAAAAAAACGCTATTTTAGAGAGCGGATAATCACAGCCATAATAACTCCGGTGTTACGGCTAATCCTTCTCCAAAGCTACGGAGAAGGAAAAAAAATGTTGCATTTTCTATCGTTTTCTTTCTTCTTCTTCTTCTTTCTTTAAAAAATCTCAATTAATTAGTGTTACATCAAAGGAGCAGTCTCACTCTATAAGCAGGAAATGTAATTAGGCACTAATGAAGAAGAAGACTGCACCGCTTTCATTCCTCCACAGTGACACTAAAGGCTTGCGTCACATCAATATCTCACCCTCCCCCCCCCACCCGCTGGGAGTTGATCAGCCAGTGGCTCTGGGTGAGGCTTTAAAACCTCATGGGTGAGATGAGACATTCAGGGGATGGAGAGAGGGAGAGAGGGAGGGAGAGGGAGAGAGCAGAGAGGGTGCTGCTCCTAATGACAAGTGTAGGAGAGCTCAGGCTGTCGAGAAAGCCCGACTTCAAAGGGGCGAACGCGAAGAGAGAAAGATGGCAAACACAGGCAGGCACAACGTGTCAGAACAGAGAGCCGGCTGAGGGCGTCTGAGGGAGCAGAATATAAAGGTTTCTGGATCCAAACCAAAGCCGAATGCCCTCGAAAAAAAGGCTCGTCAAGGAGACACCTGAGCGCTCGCGTCCGCCGACAGAGAGGCCGCGCGGTGCCAACGTCCACACTCGCACCTTGTTTGAAGGCTGCGGGAACTTTTTGTTTGTGATGTATAATTAAGGAAAAAAACTGTGGCTTGACGTCGGCGTATTTGCAACGCCCAGGACTGTTTTGATTTTTAATAATGACGGTAGCCCCCGGCTGTGCGGAACGACTCGCATGATGATGAGCAGCGCGCAGAACTGATCAAAGCCCCAAAATATGAAATGTGAAGATTAAGGTTTGAAATGAGACTGCGAAAGAAAAGAAATACGAGAGAGACAGACAGAGAGAAAGAGAGAGGTCCTGGAAGAAAAAGAGGCTGGTTTCACCATAGAAACAGCAAATGAGCAGATGAATGCACATCAGACGCTCTACAGAAATAGACTCTTCTCTCAGTTTTCTATCAGGGAGGACTCCTTCGAAACCCTATTGAAGTAAGGTATGCATGAGGGCCTCCCCCCCAGCGGACCGCGGTGTATGTGACCGCTTCGCTCGAAAACATAATGAAGATGCTCTCGGTGCGTTTCAGAGCAGATTCGGTGGACGTTTGCTGTGCGAGCCGCCGACTGCCAGAGCCCTGGGATAATGAGGCCCGGGATAAGACGACTGTGAAGAGGGGATTGGAGGAATCTGCCGCAGACTGCTGGCAGGCTCGTGTCGTCTGAGCCGGGCTCTTACACCGACTGCACCCGAGGAGGAGTTCTCTTTCTCAGCCGAGGGATGGGTGGGAGAGAAAGAGAAGCGGAGGAGTTAGGGAGTTTGTGTGAAATGAAAAGAAAAGAAAAGAAAAAAAGAGAAAACACCCACGTGTAACAGCAAAACACTTGCCTTAAAAAAAAATTTTTTTAAAACGTGCTAGATTCCCCCATGTGGCCCGCTGCTACCGGGGAGACGGGAGGCAGAATAGAGGGATGTCAGTCAGTCAGACAGCGAGTGGGATGAGATGATCTGCCAGCAGATGAGATGAGCTGACATCACCGAACATACTGTATCGTGTCTGTATCAGAGAGGCGGCAGAACGGTGTCCTGGTTTTTTTTTTTTTTTTTTGGGCTGTTTCTCAAAGTGCACAAGTCGAACTTTAAACATTTTGTCAGAGACTGAACTCAGCAGGGGCGAGTTTGTAAACTTTTGAATGTATGGGGGCGGACACAGCACTGGTTTCATGGCAAAAACAATAGTTACAATTTTGTTCAGCGTAATAGATTGATTTATATATTCCAATATGAAATCAGTAAATAGCTGCGATTCCTAACGCCAAATAGTCACGCAAAGATAATGAGACTGGGCCCTCCACTGCCGACCCCAGACTGTCCTGTGTAGGCGTTCTGTGTCATTTTATTATTTGCTTTGTGTCTCTTTATTGTTGTTCTGTGTCTCTTTGTAGTTGTTTGAAGTTTCTTTGTAGTTTGATGTTTCTTTGTGTTCGTTCTGTGTCTCTTTGTGGTTGTTTTGGATTCTTTTGTTTTTTTGTTACATTTCTCATTGTAATTGTTTCATGTTTGTTTTATGTCTCTTTGTGGTTGCCCGGTGTGGTTGGATGTGGTTTGGATTGTGTTGACGTTGCTGTGCGCCTTCAATCGTTGTTTTGTGTCGCTTTGTGGTTGTCCTGCTTCTCTTTGTAGTTGCTTTGCATCTCACTGTGGTCATGTCGCATGTCTTGTGGTTGTTTTGTATGACTTCTGCATCACTTCGTAGTTGTATTGCATCATTTGTAGTTGCTTTACGTTCTTCGTCGTGGTCGGTGCCTCTTTGTGGTCATTTAGCATCTCTGATTTGTGTCTCCTTGTGGTTGTTTTACATTATTTGTAGTTATTTTTGTCACTTTGTAGTTGTTTTGTGTCTCTTTGTGAGTGTCTCATACATATTTGTGGTTTTGCTTTGCGTAGTGGTCATTTTGTGTCTCTTTGTTTACATCATATTGGAGTTGTTTTTAAATTTGGTTGTAGTTGTCAATCATCTCTTTATGATTGCTTTGCATTACTTTGGGGTTAGTTTGCATCTCTTTGCGGTTGTTTTGTGTCACTTTGTTGTTGTTTCATGCCTCTTTGGGGCCATTGTGAGTCTTCACATGATTAACGTTGTATCTCTTTGTGGCTTTTTGATTAACTCTACAACAGATAATGTTAATAAATGTGTTCTGATAGTGACAAGATGAATACCTGCCACCTTCTAGCCGTAGTGGGGGGGGACAGTCTCCGTAACTCAGCCCCATCCTCAGTCACATTATTTTGACAAAGACGAGGCGCGGAGCAGATGGCATCGAGAAAAGAGAAAGATGCTGCTGCTGATTGTGCCTCCCAGATGAATTAAAAAAGCAGGATGTTTTATCACATTTTGTACAGTGTGTTTTGTGTGCGGCCGTGAGTGACAATGCTCCGTCTCTTTGCTATTTCCAACTGCCATTTATTTGAAAAAAAAAAAAAAAAGTACTTCTCCAACAAAAACACAATTCAGCGTCCCATTTTCAGTTGGGGCCGCGGTTCACAGGGGCCATTCATTACCCTCTCTCATTCATAGTTTCCCCTTGAACCAAAGGGAATGATTAAAAAGGCCCCTGATTGGTTGGAGAGTTTCTGATTCTGCAGTTGCTCCAGACTTCAATCACCCTCTAATTGAAAAGTTATAATGAGGTTCAGCCGAGCTCGGCTAAAGCACTCCAGCTTGACTCCGATTCAACGCTGGCCTCGTCTCTCGGAACAAAGCGGCGACACAGCTGTTTGATTTTTCACACAAACAACCGCGGCGGAAACAGATCTTTGTGAGAGGCTTTTATTCAGATTTTTTATCAAGCTTAAAATGAAGTGACATTAAAGGCTGATTTAATGCAAATTGAATGCGCAGGAGCAGTTTGTATTTTTCATTTTGCTGCGTGTGTAATTAGTTGCAGTCCATTCAGAGTCACAGAGGAAACGGGGGAAAAGAAAAACAATGCATACATATTGCATTAGGGAGCAGACGGCCGGGGAGGAGCGCCATTAATCAAAGATCCATAAATACAGCTCATAATGTTAATCCAGCGCTTATTTTCAAAGCTGTGGACACTTGTAATGAGCAGCGTGCTTCTGCAGAGCATTTCTACAAAGTGGAGGGAGATGCAAAGGCAGAATATGTGCTAAATTATCCATTAGTAGGTTCAGCACGCCTCCAAACTTTTCTATCTGCTCATTTTTTCCATCCAGATACATGAAGCGCGGGCTCGACAATCCCTGATGTGATGAGAGTAGTATGTCAGCTCGCATGCTTTTATTTCCTCCCCGGGCCCCGACGAGACTCTGTTAGTATTCCTCAAACGTCTCATCTTGCTGCTCTCGCTTTGAGGTGTATATGTGTGCACACGGATGTATGTTTTCTTTATTGTAGAGGCACTTCAGACGCAGACCGGCCGCCTTCCTGTGGGCATCACGGCGACACAGGAGGCAGACAATCAAGCGCCACTCGCCCGTATCGCCTCAAATTAATTTCCCAATGATTACCTCCAGGTTTTCCCGCCACTGCTGTTTTTCCCTCCGCGGATCTATAATGCAAACACTCTGCAGCAGATGCACGTGTGTGTCTGTCTCTGTGTGTATATGTGTTTGTGTGTGTGTTGTTTTTATTTTTTTTATGTTTTTCGCGTGTGATGCACAAGCTGGCTGCGGCAAACTATGGCTTGTTGAAAAATGAGCACCCCTGGGCGCTGAGGGAGGGAAAGCAAGAGAGGAGGAGGATGGGGAAGAAACAGGAAGAGAGGAGAGGAGGCCTGTGTGTGTGTGTGTGTGTGTGTGTGTGTGTGTGTGTGTGTGTGTGTGTGTGCGTGTTAGAAAGAGAGAGTGTTAGAGGGACACTGAGAACAAATTTTCTTGGACAAAAGAGGCACAGACTTAATATACGAAGTCTGCCAAAATGTTAAAGGCCTAAAGAAGAGGCACCAGTCAATCTCACAGGAAAGGCAGCGAGTAAATCCGTCGCACTGATCAGCACTCACAGGATCCTCCTCTGTGTCTATGATCCGGTGGCAAAGCCTGTTACTGAGCACTCGGCTTCGATCCATAGGTAAAAATATTATTTCACGCTTCAGTGGCCGTTAGCTCAGTGCACTCTCTGAGACAAAAACAAAGAGACATCTTCCTGATCGCCGGCAAAATGGATTCATAATGTTTTCTTGTACTTCTTCCAAATCACGGTGAGTCATCGCTCGTCTGCTTGTCTGGATATTTCCAGAACTGCCCGTCTTCAATATCCTGCTGGCATCCTGCCCGAGAGGATTTCTAAAAAAAAAAGAAAAGAAAGGAAAAAGAGAAGAAAAAAGAGCACACGGAAGCAACAAATTCAAACTATCATAAGTCCAAATGAACCTATTATCGTAATTCTCACAGCTATTCAGTTTTTTCCTCTGTCTGTGCCTGGGGGGGGGGGGGCGATGCTCGGAGCCTCTCCTACCCATCTCCATTACGCTCAGCTTGTCAGCCGGCAAGCCAAGCAGAACCAGGAAGGGAGGAACGGTGGTCATAATGAGATAGACGATAACAAAGCAGAGGACGGAGCGATGGCAGTGACGGAGCGAGATGGCGCCCAACAGTTTGCATGGCCTGAAATGAAGCGGGCGGCACTTCTCTCACGAGCGCAGACTTCGACAAGAAATCGTGAATCTAAAAGTAGCTCGTGACAATTAATGGGTTTTTCATCATTCCCAGAAGCCGGCCGTTGTCCGGAGCAATATCGAGCGCCGCTCTCTACATCATTTAGAGATAACTATGAATTAAACATGGCCACTTACCACACTGGTGGAGATGGGATGAAAATCCAGAACGTTACGGACACTTGTTTTTTGCGTGTTATCTGATGAAAATAGCGTCCACAGGCGCGGAGGATTGTGAAGGGATGAGTGATTAACTGGGAGGTGAAATGAACCTGGCTGTTGCTAATTCTCTCCAGGGTGTTTTTGCCTTCGGCGATTGTAACACTGGTATGAAATTACTCATTTGCAGCGCTGAAATAAAATTAATCAATACTCGCGCTCCCAGCCTTCCTCTCCCAGCGTCCCCTTTTTCTTTTAAATCTCATTTCGTTTCTGCTCTTTTGGGCTCAGATTCATCCGTGTGGTACCGCTGAACCTTTCGGTCCATCTTGCCTGCAGCTTCAACAGCCCGTCACAGGTCACTGATCCTCAGTCTGTCCACCTGCTCCCTCGTCTGCCCACCTTGAAGTGCAGGAAACGAAGTTGAAGTTGAAGTTGATCCCTCTGCTAAGATAAAAGGTCGGAGGACGAAATGATGCTCAGTTTCCTTCGGCTTGGAACCGTTTGAAGCATTTTTCGACCAGAAATAAATTGGTTTGGAGACTGAAAAAAGGTCTAGGTGCACCGTGCAGCGCCCTCCGCTGATGAAGCGCCCTCGATCACAACGGTTCCGCTCAGATCTGGTGGAAGTGCTGGCTGCTTTACTACAAAGCACCAAAAGTTCCAAGAATCTCGAGTGGAACCAGTCCAATGAGCAGAGATAATTTGGTGGAAAAGCAGTCAAATGCGTGCCTTCATATAAATCTAGACACAGTGCCTTCTCTTTCCATGCTTCAACAGTGTGTTTTTGATGATTGCCGAAAGTACACTTGAGGCTCAAACGTTGACAACGCAGCCCTCAAACTATTGCTGATTTTGCCGTGGGACAGCCCCGAGCTTCTGTGGACTACGTGGAAAAGAAAGTCCCCTCATGCATTTCATCCATTCATCACCCGCCAACGTTTTTTTTAGAAATTGCTGACAAAAAGCCCCAGATCAGAGGCTGACCGGCGAGCACTCCCACGAACGGCATCAGTACGTGCAAACTATTCAAAGACACAATCCAGGAGCTCGCCGAAGTGTCGCCGACCGGGTGTCTGGCAGGCTAAATATCCGGATGAGTCACAGCCATCCGCTCTGCCTCTTTCCTCTGCCGCCATCCGCAGTAGCTCTCTGAGCCCAGTCTCATCATGCATGCATCTGTATGCAGCGAGCACAATAATAGCTTATAGTTTCTATCAGAAAATGTACACACAAGCTTTTCAGCGTTCGTTACTGTTTTGTCCTTTGTGAGTCATGATACGAGCTGGCAATTTCACTTTTTCAGTGCAAAAATGACCCCTGCTGCCTGCGCGGCCTCTCACTCATTCTTTCCTTTTCCCTCTCCGTCTTGTTCGCTGCAAATTTGGTCCACGTGTGATCTTGCGGTTTGTGACCCCCCTGCCGCTGATCAGTCATGTAGTCTCGCAAGGCACGATGGCTGCAAGACTCCCGATTACAAGACAGAAAGCTGTGTCACTGAGTACATCGTCATCACAACAGCTTTTTTAATTTAGACTTTTTCAGAGCCTGGCATCACATGACTAACTCACAAAGGCCTCTGTCTGATCCCTCCGATCAACGAAACATTACCTACGTCCAGTCTGGGTGTCCACACTTGCACGTACGACTCGGGCGAGGAATACACAGTGGCCTGGTCACAAACAATCTCAGCGAAACAGCAGCCCAGAATGTGTTTCTGAAAACATTTGAGGCGAGAAAATGCAATTCAGTAACAGTATCTTGGGTTTCTTGAGCCTGCTGTGCTGCCGGACCGACCTGGAGACTGCGGACGCCGCCGAACAGCCCGACGATCAATCAAAGCAGCCAAACGTGTGACATGTGACTTTCCAAATCTGGACCAGTAATGCTTCTCTGTCAGTCATCGCATCAAACGCGCCTCATTTTTAGATAAATGACTGTGATTTGCCTGATACGGAGCAGATCGGCTGGAAATCTGTCTGGATGGGAGAGGGACCAGACGCGTCTGCCAAAAGCGAATGAAACATGAGCTCGCAGATTCCGCCTCGTTCCCAGGCTACCTGTTTGTTCGGCATTCCCAGCCCAACAATCAGCAACTCACACACGGAGGCTCTGTTTGTATTTCTTGGTTAAAAGTCCTCTCACATTCTTGCGTTCCACAAAGTACCGACATTAAAATTCACAGCATGCGTCCATAAGAACTTCGATCTGAAACGCGCTGCCGAGGCCCTCCGTTTTCTAGACAAGGCAAACTCTGTGACAGCGCTGGGAAAGTCAAAGTTGATGCGCGGGCGGGAGCAACTCTCCAGGAACTAAGAGCGATACAATATTGATGCTCGGGCCTAAATAATGAATCCAACAGGGGAAGCGAATGTGTTTTCTGCTTCACGTCAGCGGGCCGTCAAAAGGAGCGCAACTGACAACACGGCCTAGGCAGAACACCACGCAATCAATTAACCATCGGTGACCATTTATAACATCGTGTAATATTTCCCCAAATAGTCCTCAAACAACTGATAAACATTATGTCAAGATGTAGCCGAGTTTTCGGTCCCTTGTTTCTGCGCTCCCTTTCTCCCTTCTGCTCCCTTCTAATCATCCGCTCGACAGCAGCGAGCGCCGCTGTATCCCTCGCAGTGTGTCTTGTACAATAGCAGGCGTACAGTATCAGAGACCTAAAATGGAGCACAATGGCGTCCCCAGATAAAAGCCCCAAAATTGGCATCCAGAGATGAGGAACAAGGGTGTGTGTTTCCAGCCTGAATGTCTCCGTCTCCCTCCGCCGCTCCGACAGCTGTGTCTGTTTCACAGGCCTCATTATGAGCCTCTCTGTCTCAGCTCTCTTCACTGTACCTCACCCTCGCTCTCTTCCTAATACATTTCTTTCCCCCCTCTGTCCCGATGACTGGGCCTGATCTTTGACTGCCACCCCCCCTTTTTTTCTTTCTCTTTGCGGGTCCATCTACTGCCCTGATTGGCAGGTAATTACCAGCCAGGTGACAGCAGCCTATTCCAAGAGTTGAGAGGTCATCAAGTAGGTTTTTTTTTTTTTTTTTGCGCGCACAGACTTTTCCAAGACCTCCTGAAGTTACTGAGAGCTGGATCCTCCTTGTGAGGCAGTGCCAGGCGGTGACAGTATTTATGTTTGTGGTGCTGTCAGTGTCAGCGCCGCTCCCATCCACATCCTCTCCAGCTATCTTTGATCCTGTGACTGAAAGGCGGGCGGCGGGTAGAGGGCTTGTTTTACCGTCTTAACCACTGTTATTACAGCGGGACAGGCAATAATTGCGTCGTATCTAAGTGCATGTGAGGTTATGTAGAAGAATACTCCAAGTGGAAGGGGAAGAATGAAGAGCAGCGTGTGGGGGGGAAAGATGAAACGAAGCCTGAAGACGACGCGCGTCGACGATGAGTTAGTGGAATAAGTGACAGTTTAAAGTCGCGGTTTCTTTGAGTTTCAGTGGTTTACAGTTTAACAGTTGCGGGAGGGAGAGCTCAGGAGGTCAAAGGACTGGGCCGTAACAAACACCGAAAGTCACTCGGAAGAAGTGGCTGTACGTTTGTCTTTAGCTGCAGATTTGCTTGTTTTTTCTTGTAGGAGACGACGGTTTCGCATGGTGCAGGAACGAGGGTTAAAGAATCTGTGATGACTGATTTTCAATTGTAGGCCTTTAAAGCAGCGTTCCTTGAATTTGTGCACTTTGGGGGCAGCAGAACAAACGATGAACACAATTTTGAATATTATGTAAGGTTTTTGTTCCAGCGAACAATAACACACTTACCAGACACAAAGCATTGTACATTTGGAGTTGTGTTCCTCGCCACCCCGGTGAATGTTACAGCTGCACTATACAAAGACACGGCTAGAATTTCAGTTTGCACCGCTTGGTACCGGCAGGATAGTCCGAGTATTAACAGCTGGGGGTTATACGCCAAACGAACAAAATAAACTCACAAAATGTAAAGAGATTAAATATTCTCCTATTTTCCTTCCTAAACAGAAAAACGCAACCGCGCACCTCCATGCATTCAAGTTTAGTTTCCTTTTTACTGAGCCAAGACATAAAATGCGCTCCACACAAACTCAACAACAAAAGAAAACTTGCCAAACAGTCGCCTCCGCTTTGATCAAACTGAATCCTCCAGTCACGGAGCAAGATGTGAAAACCTTCCAGCCATTGTTACCGCTTCCCTCCCGCTGCATGCCTCTCCTGACTTATCTCGCTGTCCTGAAGTCATAGTCTTGGTCAGAATCGTTGTATCACTGTACTGTCTGTCTGTCTGTACGATATATCCCCTGTTGGCAAACTGACCTCCGGCAAGTCATGGAGGCTCTGTTCAGTCTCAGTTCTGTGTTCACTCTCAGGTCAGGTCCTGCGATAATCATCTAACTGTAGCTATCTACAGCTCGCAAAGATCAGCAGTTGTCAGTTACTCTGGTGTAATGCAAGGCCATAATATTCACTCTCCTTCAAGCTTTATTTTTGGTCTAACCAACCCCTTAAGAAAATAATACGAAGCTAAATGCTCCAGTATGTTCACCAATCTAGTTGCTAACTTTTTGATCTATTTCCTGGACAGGAAGTTTACAGCTACTGATGGAAGCTACATTCATTCGGGTGACGAGACCGAACCAGAACGGTTAAAGCAGCAGAAAACGGCTTGAAAAGCCGAGAGGGGATCAGCGGAGGGACAACCCCCCTTCACATGACACACATGTCTTTATTTTGAAAAAAAAGCTTTTATGTAAGCAGCTTTGCTGTCAAAGAACAGCAGGAAATAAACCACTAAAAACATTCCTTCTGAAGTATGATAATAAAAATATGTTTGTCTGTTCCGTCACATCCACAACGCCGCGCTTCCCCCTCGGCTGCTGCTCCGTGGCCTTTCGTCCCCCTAAGTGGTTTAATCGCTGTCTGTGTGATCTGGTCAGGTTTTCCTGCCGGCCGCCACCCCTCATTTATCCCATTCACAGAATTAGCACATTAAAACAGCATCCTGCAGCTACGTTTGTTGTTCAAAGACCCATTAGCCGCTCAATTCGCATTAGCTTCCCAGCACCAACACTGACACACGCGCTAACTAACAAAGAGGGAGCAGAGCAGAGTAGCATTTATCGCCGTGCTGTGCTCCGCCGTTAATCAGGGTTTCCGGCTACTCTGGGTTTTGTTAAGCGACCATCAAAACGACCAGTTTACCTCTAAATGTCTTCTTCGCTTTTTGAACTTTATATATAGTTCTGGTTAGGACGTACAAGTACATCTCATGCTTGTGAGTGAAGCCACGGCGCCTGTCAGAGTGACGCCCCTTGAGATATTTCCAGAACAATACGAACAAGTTGTGTCTCTTCCCTTCTACTCAGCATACTGTTAGTGTGCACTCGGACTTGGTTACATAAGACTCAGTAGCCTTTATTTAGCCGGAGAAGGCTCTCATTTGAGGTGCAGCATAAATGATGCAGGGCCCGGGAATGACGCACGTAGACACAAAAGCGACGGAAAGGTTCCCCGCTGCGGCCGCCACTTTGGGCATAAACAGTCGCCACCATGCTGGCAACATGGCTGAGTCACATACTGGACCGCATGCATGACGTCTGCCCCTCCACTTAAAGTCTGTGGCCCGCGTCGCCTCCCAGGACCGGAGTAAACTCTTATTATAGATGCTCGGGTGCATAATTCAAGAAATCGGACGGAAACGCGAGATGTGCTCTCGCTTGGTCAGAGTAAAAAAAAAAAAAAAGTCTCTCATTGAATGAAACATTGATGTTCCTCAAATGCTTAAAAAGACAAGCAGTCCTCGCGGACGCACTCAGGAGGGTGTGGTGGGAGTCGAGGCATCCACTTCCACAGACCGACACCACAGAGCGTTCTGGAAACTGCTGACTGACTGTTCCCAGCCGCAACCACCGCGCCGCCGCGCGGAACCACCATTTACCAACAAGACGGTGCCTTCTGCACCAGCTAACCCTAATAGTTACTCCCACACATGCTGACAGCGCTGTTATCATCGCAAAATTGCAGTATTCTTCCTGCTCTTTTAAAAAAAAAAAAAAAAGAAAACAAACAGGCACCACCAGCCTATACGACGTCTCTCCCTTTCGGGCCCCCGCGATGCATCTGCACGTATCGACGACAGCGTGAGATGGAGGTGGACGTGGTCCTCATCAGAAAGCGCCCTGCGTCCTGATTGATATGCACCAACTGTCCTCATATAGGCTGCTGCTACTACTGCTGCCGCTGCTGCTGCTGCACTGGCAGAAGTGAAGAAAAAAAAAGGCAAGCAGGCACAGAGCTACTGCACAGAGACATAGATGAAAAGCCCACAGCTTTACTCTATGATCCAGCTTCTCTGTTGAGCCCTAAGAAAACAGGACAGAGCTCCACTCTAAGCTAAAACAGACCTGCATATGTGAAATCGTTAAACTCGTCGAAGAAGCAGCCTAATTGATACTTCGCCGGTGCCCGGGATTCAGGCCCACTCTTGTCTCACACCGCCTGGCGCTATATGTGATCTGAGAGGCTGAAAAGATCGTCTCCTTGATGCGATCGTATCTGATGGAAACCTTTGATCTGTGACAAAAAGGATGAGAGTTTATCCCCTCGTGATGCAAGAGGGGGAAATACAGTCATCAGTGTGGACATACGTGCAGGACTTTATTTGGGTTGTCAGTGGCTGAAAAGGTCAGATGGGTCCTGCTGAGCGGGGGGCGGACGTATTGAGACGCCGCGGGGCCGCTGAGATGTTTACAGAACGAACGGAATTCGAGGCACACACGGAGCGCCGCAGCCGGCCTCGAACGTGCTGCATCACCTTCAGTGACGGCAGCCCGAGCCATGACTCCGCTCATTAAACGGAGACAAAGGAGGGCTTGACAGTTTACATAAACCACAGCAGATATGTGCCCTGTAGGCATAATCAACAACACCAAAACATCTCCTTAATTAAAAATCATTAACTTGATGCATTCGCTATTAACAGCACCAATTAATTACATACAGAGCTAATGTCTCATAAATAATGGAAAGCAGGGTAGATGGATGAAAGGGGTAGATGGATGCGCTCACTGTAGCGCGACGGGGGAAACGAACAGATGGATGTTCCTTTCGCTCGTTTTGCTGCGTCAGTTCACGTTCGGTCTCCCGCCCATACCGCTAAACTACACTAATGGGGTTTCTGGTGTCAGCGGCCTGGCGGGTTGATGGCGACAACTTTGTTTAGGGGAACAAATGGATCCGTCTGAACCTCTGCACGAGCCATCTGTTGACGGGAGCTCGCGCCCCCGCCGTCGCGGAGGACGGCCGCTGCAAAGACACGAGGCCCTGGCGTCCGGCATCGATGATTTCATTGAAGTGCGTGAGGGAGGGCCTCAAGTGTCCGCACACACACACACACACGCTCACATCTGCATGTAAGCCGCCGCTGCAGGAGGGAGTGCTGCCGAGTCGCAGCAGCAGATGGTCAAAGCTTGACCCAAATTGTGCCTCTCATGTGTTGTCATTACATTCCAGTCACAGAGCTCAGCATCCACTTTTCCCAAAATATCAAAAGCAGGCCAATCCTTGAAAGACCCAGAAGGTCATCGGACGGGACGCTAACTGTTGTGAAGGTATTTTCCAAAAAACGTCAAACATCTGGATTAAAATATCCAAGCTGCTGCGCTGAAAAACTGATTTTTAACAGGCACGGTCCCCAGAACATTAATCCGACTGATGCTGCTGATCCCCTGATTTTAGTGCCAACATGTTGACATCAATGAAATGTCTCTGCCACTGTTGAATGGGTTCAAGTCAGTTTGCTACAGACATCAACGGTTCCCTCCACTGATTCACAAATGTGCTGGTTCTTGGCCCGTTCTCTTTCCTGTCGCCAAATTCTCAAGGTCTGTTGATTTTTTCATGTTTTTTTCATGTTGTACAAAACGAGGAAGGAAAGTTGTTTTTAATTCGTTTGGAAAACCCAATATGCATCCCGGAGAACAAAATCTTTTCTCTTGTGTTGCAGATTTACTTCTTTATTCCAAACTGGAGCAGCACCAGTTCAAAATTGTGCGTTGGCACAGATTATCCTGTAATGTTCAGGCTTCTCGACTGCTCACTGACTCATCGCTGACTCCCCGATAATACCAAACATGTTTCGTATTCACAGTTTTAAATCTGGATGATTGCACGGATGCTTTCTGAGCCGGACCGCAACAACCGAGGAGAGAGGCAGCTGATGGTGCTGCCAAGGAGCTGTAGACGTTGTAGCCCCGAGGCTAGCATGAGCTAGCACAGCACCTCCAGTTTTAAAACATGTCGCTGGCAAAACATTCTGAATAAGACAATATTTACAAAAATGAAAGAAGCTGACAAGGAATATTTTGTTTTATTCATGATTTACAAAGCATCGCACTGTTTTAATCAGCACTGTACTTGGACAAGGCTTTGAGGTCTCGTTTGGAAAATAGCTGTAAGTGGTGTCTAAACAACATTCATGTGATTTTCAAAGATATCTGGTTATTTACTTTTTGAAAAAACAAAAAAAAACAAAAACAGATGCTTCGCTTTGCAACTTAAATGTAAGGGAATAAATGAGAGCCAAAAAAACTGGCTCCGGTCAGATCTGAACATTCATCATCAGAGAGAGTGAGCAACAGAAAGATAATGTCCTACAAATCATTTGAGGCAGCCACGTCCGATACAGAGACGCATCCGCGTTTTTAATGAGCGAGGCGTCGGCGCCCCTCTCTCTCTTTTCTCACGCACAGTCGATTAATTTCCTCCCTCACTGATTCTCTTTCTTGCTTCTTGTTTTTCCCTCTTTCACTTGTTTCCCACTTCCTGTCTGTGGCAGCAAAGAAATAAATAAAAAAATGCCACTGTCTCATATCTTTGCGTTTATCTGAGGGGGGGTGGGGGGTCCCAAGGCTCTCTTCCAAGTTGAAAGCAATTCTTTTGATATGCTGCAGTATCAATTTCATGCCCAATTCATTTATTCCCTCGGTACTTTAATTGTGAACTATTTCCAGATCTGCTGTATATTTTTCTGCCATATAATAGCGTTGGAGTGTTGGTACCAATCCTCTACAAAGTTTAGGGACCACAGTTAGAAACTTCAGGCTCTGTAAGTACTTTATTACACAGCTTTAATTGCAGTTGTTCAATTTACACTATTTTAACACAGAGCAAGTGCTGAAAATATGAAATATTCATAGATTTGGAAAACACTGGTCCCGCATGAGCTAATGAGCCACAGCAAGACTTACACGGTTGTCAGCTTCTCACTCTTTGTGAAATGGATTCAATAAACTCTACATGTCCGCAGTGTTTCATCACTGTGATCCGTTCGGTTGAGGCGCCGCAGACTGAAAAAAAAACAAATACGACAAACGTAGCAAGATGTCTCCTCCATCCAACCGCCAATCAAAACCCAGATCTGTCACCACCCCCCCTTTTCCTCTCGTCCTATAACTGCCAGTTTACTTCACGCTAAACTTATTATCCCATGAGCCATCGGTGGAGGTCGCAGGCTATGGCTTGTTCACCACAAACCACATCCGCCCTCCAGAACACAAAGTCAGCCTTCTATCTGCAGCGCTGGCTTCCTCGTGGGACAAGAGCTGGATGTAAATATGAAAGCAACCTTTGTTTTTTTTATTGGGTTTTGAAGTATGATTTAGTTGTTTTGTACAAGACAGAGCTGGAAAAATAAGGCTGAAACGCTTAGAGTGCTTTTCCGCTCTGACATTTTTTTTTAAAAATCGACTTTGGTTGGACCACCTGGGTTTCACGGCAGGCGTTTTGACTTGACAGAGTGGGGAAAAGCACAGGTGTTAGCAATAACATTAACAATGGCTTTGTTCTGTTCAAGTGTCCGAGCAAGCCGCGGCAGCGAGCCAGCATGCACAAGATGTATCCTGTGAGAAAGTAACTGTACTCTTACCCAATTTAATTTTGGGATAAAAAGCAGAATACAAACTAGTGATTCATGCACAGAAATGATCAAACAAGAGTCGTGTCTTTGATCCTGTTTCGTACCGTCACGCTAAATGAACACATTTCACTGAAAAAGAGTTTCCCTACAGGGATAATAAGTACCTAACCTGACCTTTGCCATTATCACGGTCTTACTTTAGTTCATTAGCATGCTAACAAATGCTAATTACTGCCAAATGCAATGCACAGGTAGGGCTGATTTTTATTCATCATTTTTTTTTAAAATCTATATCTGATGGCTTCAAATGATGAATATTTGGGGGACACAAAAGTAATTGCAATTTATGCTGAGCAGGATGTGAATATAATGTCGACCCATCTGATGGCTGTTGAAACATTTCACTCAGAACCACAACCTCGTGATCCCGCTGAAGGAATAATAGCAACTGGATCAAAGTCGTTAAGATTCATCATCAGGGAGCTATGAACAGGTGGATAAAAGTTTGTGCCAATCCGTCAAATGGATGTTGAGATATTTCACAGCAGAGGAGAAAACGTTGACCTGCTGGAGGAAAAGTCAGAAGACCTCTTTAGGCAATCGAATTTTTCATCGGGGAACCATGAACGTTTGTATCGGTAACGTGGCTAAAATAATGTAAACCTGCACAGAATATTTATGGGTTGCAGACAAACCTGAGCCACATTGCTGTAGGACACCACCCTTCTTCCTTTGGATGTGATCATATGTGTGATTGTCACATCTCCTTTGCATGTTGTTACATTAAAAAAAACAGGAAAATAATTCTCTCATAAAAATTCCCATCAACTCTTGTGATAACTGATCATTCCTGCTGCCTAAATATGATTGTTTATGTTTTATTTACTCCGCTCTGACCGTAAACTTTGGGTTGTGGACAGAAAAAGACATTTGAGGACTTCATCTTGGGCATTTTTCAACATCTTTCACCTTTCACAGACTGAACATGTAATCAACTAAAAGAGGAAATATTTGAAAGATTTATAAACAATAATAATAATTGTTATTCTACCTGTGTTCCAGCTCGTTTTACTCAACACTTACACCTTAACTACCGACATAGAAAATGACGGCGTTCACCCGTCAAAGTCTTTCACCATCTATCCATTTCTCCCCTAACATCAAACCGTAACCCAACTCCAGCCCCGAACCCAACCTGTCGACTCCTGTGATGCTTAAGCTGCCAGTATCCTCCCTCAGAAGTGCTTGTCAGATAGCTTTGGAAGCCCCCTCCTCCTTTCACCTTGCTGATGTAGGATTAAGGACGGGGCTGTGTCCGACCATTTCTGCAACTAATACCAACCATCCCAGCATTCACATCCACTTCACCGCCGCTGTGATTGGCCCGTGCAGCGGGGAGAGAAAGCAGCTAAGGGTTTGAACTTCTCTCTTTTTTTCGTCTGTTACGCAACGGCTTCTGTCGCTATTCATGCGCTCAGCCGGGTGCAACACTGCAAAGTAAAAGTTTCACACACATAATATTTGCCTCGAGTATTTTTTGACTTATTTTATCAAGACACTTCTAATGGCACACTACATACACACATATATGCATGGCAGTAAAGGAGGTGATGTTTTATGCAAATGTGGATCTTTCATGCGAATGTCGATTAGATAAATATGAGGAGTGCCTCTGGATTTGCATGTTCCACATTTTTCTGTGTATCGTGCTCATTCTCAACACACTCTGGTCTTGACTTGGTTTTGGTTTCGGGGGTCTTGACTACTAAATAGTTTTGAGACAATATATACTGGTAAAGCAATAATGTTTGAAGTTTTTTGAACTGCTGCATCACTCTGATTTCACAGGTATCAAATTTACTCCATCAGCAAAAATGCCAGTCATCCAGTTATTCTATCTATAAACTTTAATAAACTCTACAAACCTTACCGTTATGAGGGGATTTTATCCACGTTGCTTCTTCCTAAATCAACTAATAGCTTCACCGCTGTGTTTGCCGCGTGCCCGTTCTCGTATCTAATCGTATTAGCCGTATCATAATTGGCAATGTAAGTGATTAGCCGATCTGAAGATCCGCACCATTTCCCGTCTACTGAGGAATACAGTATTCATCAGGATATTGGCATTGTGTATATGCAAGACTGACGGACGCCTTTGCCAAAATGAGACACAATGGAAAAGTCTTTGTGGAAAACGGCGAGCATGTGCAAGCCGCATTCGGCGTCCATGCAGGCGCGGAGCCCCTCACATCAGAAAAGCCTGTTAAATCCATGCTTTGTAGGAATTGTACCATAATAGGACACCTCTTATCCGCGCTAAACAAGGACACGCAGGTTTGGCAACTGAGGCACACATGCACTGTACGTGTGATATTCATGTAGAGGTCTATCTATCAGGATTTAATTAAAAGATAAATACAGCAGGGCCTTAACAAGAGGCTTAATTTCACTAACAGATGAACGTACACCTGCTCCTTCAGGATGTTGGGGGGATGGATTAGTCTTTGATTAGATTCTATAGCTGATGGGGCAAAGCAAAAGAGGGTCATTACATCAAGCAGCTTGAACTACAAACCTCGCCGGCTCCACAGGGGCTCAGCGTTTCACTTCGCAATTCTCCGCGGCAGTTAAAATAACAGGTGCACTTCAGGTGCAGATAGTCTGCCGCAAATATCTCCTTCTGTCCAACCGATTCTAATGACTAACAACTGTGTTATGAGGCAGATAAGCTCGCAGTTCAGGTGCTCTGCGGAGAGGTGACGAGCGAAGGATCCCGGCAGAGCGTCCGCGTCTCAGTCGCACGCTAATGATCAGTTCCTGCCGGTGGTGAAAAAATACCACGCCATGCTGAGAGGTGCTAATGAGATGAGTCTTAACTGATATTCTGATGGCCAGAAAATAAACTGACAATTTATATTATTTATTTTACCATCGATGGTTAATGTGATCACTAGAACGACTGTCTCACGGTTGTATCTCCCTGCACACCAGTCAACTTGCACCTCTTCGTATCTGACCGAACTCGGTTCTTGTCGAAATATGAATTCCAGTGAACATTTTCCATTAAGTGACATGCTGTCTTCATTTAGAGGATATTTTTTTTTTTACAAAGGGCTGATAGAGATCTTTCTCATAGGGTGCGACCACAATCACCTAAAGCTCGATATCAGCAAAGAGCTCGTGGTTGATGTATTTTCGACACGGCAGCAAAGATGATCTCCGCCATCACTGCAGTTTCAAGGTGGGCACCCAAGATTAGCGTCACCAATTCAGTATGAAATACGGTCGCAATCTCCCCTTCTGTTCCTGAGTTATGGCCGTGAATAATGGATAGAAAAGTGATTTTGCAGAACATCATGATGTCACAGTGAAGTGGACTTTTGACCTTTTGGATAGAAAATGTCACCGCTTCATCATTTTCTTCCCGTAGACATTTGTATGAACATTTTGTCAGAATTAGCATATGAGTTCTTGACTTACGGGCCAAACCGCGTCCATCAAATTCGGATCAGGTCGCCCTCGCGCCCAAGTGGACGTTTGTGCCAGATGTAATGAAATTCCCTCCAGGCGTTTCCTGAGATATCACGTTCGCGGGGATGGGACAGACGGATGGACAACATGACAACATAATGCCTCCGGCCATGTCTGTCACTGGTGCAGGGGCACAATCGACACTGGCTCCACTGTTTGTTCCATTCATTATCACTGTTTTTGACAGGTGGTCAGACAAAATGAGCAATTTGAAGGCATCATGAATCTATTAAAGTCTAAAAACAGAACAAATCATAAAAGACTACTGAGTTTAATCATTTAAGTGTGTTATTACCCGATGCAACACACAGCTGAAACATCGACATCCTGTATTTATGATATACTATATGCGAATCACCTGTTAGCAACGGAAAAGCCAAGAAACGATTTGGTATTAAGAATCCACACAACTTTTTAATAAATCCAAACCTTCCACTTCAAACTACTGTGACAATAACATTTAGAGAGGTGCTTTGAAACGCTCTTCTTTAGAGACACAAGTGGTTCTTTTGAGCAGCTGTGTTACAAAGCTTTAATTACTTGAAACAGGACGTGTGCTGCTTGACAATTCTGAAGAAAGTAAGGTTAAAAGCTGACTTTATTTACATGACACCTGACCCCAGATTATTTTGATCACACTACAAGACAAATCTGCATCAGCAAGAGATCATGAACATTAATTGACCAACTCAACAGCCAGAATAAATGTTGGAAGTGTCCATTTCTGAAGACAATAGATATGATGAAACTCTACTCTAATTTCAATTTTAAGTTTCTTTAGACTAAATGTACTATTTTATGTCGTGACAGTGTTGTACTTTTGATCTGGTTATAATTAGGTGCAGAACCCACTTGGTTAAGGTTAGCAAACCATCATGTTTTGGCTTAAAATATCTGTTTTTGGTTGCCAAATAACGCAGCAGTAAACGTCCTGAGGTCTCATGAAAAACAACCCGTTTCGTCACCACAAAAAAAGGATGAAGAAGTCCTGACTGCTCATCAAAAATATCAGAGACTCCTGAAGTCTGTCATCATGCTTACAACTGTTGCTAAAACGCTGTGCTCACACGTCAATCATTTCCATTGGTTACACACGAGTATTCAAATGCAGTCAAGAACTGTGGTTGCTCCTTTGGCAGCCTTCTCACCTGTAAACTCCTGCACCATCCTCTTCACCTGCCGATATGACAGGTCAGAAGCATGTAATGCGAACATGCTATGACATGTTTTTCGGAAAAGTCCTTATGGTACGTAGCCAACGTCAAGCACAAATGTGGACGAATCAATGTAATGCATATCAACTCCAGTTTGTTGACTCAACAATGAGAAAGACTTAAAGAGCGGTTGCAGAAGAAGAATAAAGTTCCATTAAAAAAAAGAATAGTTAAGCTGTTGAGGTTTTGCTTATTTGCTTTGTGTTAGATGAAAAGGTGAACATCAGTCTCGTGTCTGTGTGTTGGGGAAGATATAAACCTTCACTAATTAACCAATTTTTCCTGCATAATCCCCACACAAGCAGAGATATGAAAACAACAATTTCTGTTTTTGTGCGGAGTTAGGTGGAAAACAACAGCTGGGCACAGTGACAGCATCCCAAAGACTTGTCAAAACATCGAGGTGTTATGCCAGGTTTGGCTTCACTGCGCCTGCAAAGAGTCCAAAACCAAAATCTGTGCTCACTGACTGTATGTGGCAACCGACGCTGCAGTCAGAGATACTGCAGACACACACACAAACACACACACACACGCACGCACCGGGTGGATGTTTATCAAGAAACAGCTCCCTGAAGCCACAAATTGTTGTTTTTGCCTGTTTATGCGCAGGTTAAACAAATGAGATACAGCATGTTAATTAGTGAGGCCAAGAGGTGTTACTCAGACTGCTTTTGTGCCAATCTAACCGTTTCCCCTCGATGCTAATCTCGACTGAACGCCTGACTCTTGAATTCTAGCTCCACACTTAACACACAGACATGAAAGCGTTATCAGTCTTCTCATCTCGCTCTTCGGGGGAAAATAGCACATGAGTACATTTCCCGAGAAATATCCAACTAGTCCTGTAAGAGTCAAAACACGCAAAAAATAAATAAATCTGAAGCTGACTTAATACACTGAACGTATCAATCACGGTCTTAATCAAGCTGTATGGGCCGGACCCGCTCATGACATGACTTTTGCTCTGATTTGGTGCCATACAAATAAAATGGATCGATTGAATCTTGAAGTGAGTTATTGGTTAGCTTTACAGCAACATCCGCGACAATCAAGACATTTGTTAACTAGACGCACAGTTTCGTGCACGAACATAACCTGACCCAAACAGGTGTTGTGTTCGTTACCATTTTCCTGCGTAACGTGCAAACTGTTTGCCAGCAAAGGTGACAGTAAAACACGAAGCAGTCATTTCCTGAATGGAACTGCGAACACCCTCCTCAGCCCTTTTGAGAAATTGCACTTTCTCCAGACTTTAAAAACTTAATCCATTAGCGCTCAGTGTATTATGACAGCCGGCATACATTCCTTTATTAATGAAGAGCGGAATGGATTCCTTCCTTTTCGCTTTATAACACTAATGTCTTCCTGTTGTGGCGCTGGAATTTCTGTATTACCTCCTGCATAATTTAACACGGTCCTCTCTGCCGCCAACGACGCCTTTCGTGCATTTTAAGTAATTGTAAGGGCTCAGTTGTAGATTACGGCGGTAATGAGCTCGCATCAGAACGCTGTGCTGTTTTCGCTCTGGCCCTCATCACGGCTCTAACCCCCTCGCAAATAGGTGCCATCATCGCCGTGTTTGCCATTTAATGCTGATCATCCAATCAGGCCTTGCTGTCACAGCTTGTGTCCCGCTCCCCTCCTGACACCGGAGGTGGACGCACAGGCAAAACAGCTCGGCACAAACAAGCCACGGCAATCAATAGCCAACACAAACACATAACGGCGATGTTCTTGTGTAGCCTCTATCTATTGCTACTAAGCATCGGGCAGCTAAATAACCTTTTAGTGGGCCCAGGCAGGCGAGACAGATGACTTTCCTAAATGAGGCTTCTGCTGACGCCGGGCCTTAAATCAATGGAGGTGGCAGGCGTTGAAATGAAGCCCCTGCAGCATGTGCTCAGAGTTCCCTTTGAGAGAGATGGAAGCTGTACCTCTCCGCACATATTAATATTTTATCGTTGGCACACTCCTTCGCTCATTCCTGTGAGAAAATGTTGCTGCTATGGGCAAAATTATGATACAAGCCAGGCGCAGGTGCTTCGTGATCAATTGTGTCTGACGGGCCGGACCTCGTTTGAGACACTGTGAGTCGCGTTTCTGCTCTTTTATTCTGTTAGTGTCAAAGCACATGATCACTGTTTGTTAGATCCCTGTTGGCTACTGGTGGAACAGATTCTGGTCTTTCTGCATGGATACACACAGCTACCATGATTCAAACATCTAGACATTAAGAGTTACAAAAGGGAAAGTAGAACAAATAGAGGAAACATGAACACATTGCCTGTCATGGCAACAGGGGCTCATGCAGATGCAGCCGCTGGTAGCTCCTTCAAATTTTGCTACGTTTTTGTTTTTTCAACACTAAATTTTTCTGTTTGGTTTCTCAAATAATATATATTCTTTATGGCACACAATACATTAATTAGCATTGCAGAGAAACGCACAGGTTTTGTATTACGAGCAGTGGACTTTGAGACGATGGCTGCCCGTGACATCCTTCTACCACCCACCGCCGCCCTGAGAAGAGGAGAAAGAGAGTCAGGACGGGAGTTGTGCTAATGCATCTTGGACTTATAGCTGCTGGCTAACGGCAATCCTGGATTGAGTTGTTGGCGGACAGTGTTCTGTATAACCGACAGAGGAGCGGTGGATTCTGTGTATTCATGATTGATGCTTGGTTGACAGACAGTGTTCACCCAATGCCAAACTTTACATTTGATGACGCCGACCATAATATCACATAATATCACTATCAATTTCACCCCGACCAAAATTTTAAAACTGCACTACAGAATTTTTTCCTGTGTATGTGTTTATGTACAAATGTATTACGTTCATAGGCTAAATGTCCTGTATATATGTTCTGTGTAAGTGTAGCATGACAGAGGTAAACACTTTGATTTCCTAATGCACCCTTGTGTTGTACAATGAATAACAGTCTTGCGGTTGTATTTCTCTGCCAATCAGTCACGGTGCAGTTTACAACAATGCGCGTCTGCACTTGTATAATATCACATTAAATATGCAGTGAAGACTGTGAAGGAATTTAATAAGAGGTATTAGTTTATATCATAAAATGAATGTTATCGCTTTATTGATGTACGATACCTGTGAATAATGTGACATGTGCTGTCTGCATTCAGAGACTCAGTGCTTCAAATCCAGATATTACTACAAAGACGCAACACATTTCTAACTCATGGATGCTTCCTTGCAACGTTCTTAAACAATCCTGACCCTGAGCTTGGTTGAGCGCACGTGTTTTGTGAGGTCACAGTGACCGTTGACATTTGACCTTTGATTCCCAAATCCTGACCTGTTCATCCTTGGCTTTAAGTGGATGTATGGTCAAAATTCAAAAGAAATTCCTCCAAGGCATCAGGAGTAGGATAGGACTGTTACTGTGTTGACGAGAATGGGACAGACATACAGACAACCCCAAAACGTAAAGCCTCCAGCCACAGCTGTCACCAAGGAACAGGAGTAAAGAAAAACTAATTAGGATAAAACGAGGCTATTTTAATACACAATCCAGAGAGAAAGATGAGACAGAGCCAAAAAAGTTAATTACAAAGTTATATTAAAAACTATTTCACTAGCACTTTGAAGCTCTTTGTATAAGCAATATATTTGTTGTGAAATTAATTTTTCGAACATCATAAGGGAGACGAGAACACCTCCTGCTAATGTCTGTGCCTCTCCCAATTTTTCGTAACAATTTAATAAATGTGCTGAAAGCAATCACAGCATCCTGAGCCACCATTATTACTTTCATTCTTTCTTTCTCACAATTCTTAGATTTGTTCTCATGTAAATCAGGCACTGAGGCTCTAGAAAATCACCGTCATCATGTACATTTGCAGCCTTCTGTGGTGCATTGATGGGCATATGTCTCTGTAATTGCTGCCCTAGTCAACAAATTATTCGTCCACAATTTGTTATCATTCGATGTTTTGCATGCTGAGATAGACAGAGGCCCTAACCTGCTATGTAAGGGCTTTTTATTGAGATGCAAATGTTGTCTCTGGGATTTTAGCTCCCAGTCAATGGTTCATTGTGTATCCCCGGCTTCCCGGTGCTCTGCAAATTTATGATGTTATTTGTGATTCAAATAGGCCCACCAGAGAATTGAGTACATGCAAGCTTTTTGTGCATATTTGATCTCAAACTTTGGGAAGGTTTTTTTT